>JASAOA010001876.1:0-213807 GCA_030849815.1 Vickermania spadyakhi
CTGACGACACGGAAACGGTGCGGACCATCGCCCCCAGCTACCCCTCGTCGGTGAGCTTCGCTCAATTTCTCCGCATGACGGAGATGGCGCTGTGGCGCTTGGCCGACCGCGAGTTGCCGAACTTCCGCATGCCGAGCACCTTTTCCGGCGAGGGGCGCCGGGACGCCGAGGCAGAACCGCCGGCACTGACGGGACCCGAAGCCGCCAGCGCGTTTGCGGCTGCGGTGCGCTCGGTGTCGGCGGCGATGGGGAACGTGGATCCGTTCCGGTCCGTGGAGAGTACTGCCGAAGCTGCGGTTGGCGAATCCGTCGAGGAAGCTCTGTGGTAGACCCCCTTTCCCTGTATGGGCGAATGGAAAGGAGAACCGGCTTCGGCTTTTAGGGGGTCCTCGTGCTACGGTAGTGAATGTACATGGGAATGAATGCAATAAAGAACGCGCAGTTCTCTTTTCTGCACGCGTTCTATCTTCCACACCACAAGTTAGACTTAATGAGACTTAACAAGAGCCTACAAAACAAAAAAAAAATAATAATAAATGCGCGTAAAAGGAGAACTATTTCTATTTATTTGCCAAAGAAATAAGACGACAACGCTGCGGTGCATGCGTGAGACAGTCTATACGAATCTACGCTATTGTGACTAACACTCTTATTTGATATTCTCTTTTTTTCTCTTGATACTTATGATGTTTTTTTTCCGAGGAAAAGTTCAGGTTAAACAAAGTGATACGTTTCTCGAGTTGCTGTATTGAAGTGTAACACTATTGAAATAGATGCTGACTCGCTGCCTTTTTCTTCGTGTAGCGGCTGGTGCGGGCAGCGGCTCCCCCACCCCCCCTGTCGGTAAGCCACCTCGGCATCCCTCCCGTCCTCTTTACATGGATGTGCAGGCCACTGCCCCACTCGATCCGCGGGTACTCGACAAGATGCTCCCCTATCTAACGGAGCAGTACGGTAACCCCCACAGCCGTACGCACTCGTATGGATGGCAGGCCGAGATGGCGGTAGAGAAGGCGCGAGAGCAGGTCGCGTCGCTCATCAAGGCACATCCCAAGGAAGTCTTCTTCACCAGCGGTGCGACAGAAAGTAACAACATCGCAGTCAAAGGCGCCGCGCACTTCCATAAGGCCAAGAAGAACCACTTGGTGACGCTGCGCACCGAGCACAAATGTGTGCTGGACTCGTGCCGATACCTCGAGATGGAGGGGTTCGAGGTGACCTACCTCCCGGTACAGAAAAACGGCATGGTGGACCTGAAGGAGCTCGAAGCAGCACTGCGCCCCACCACCTGCCTCGTGAGCTGCATGCTCGCTCATAACGAAATTGGTGTGATTCAGCCGGTGCGTGAGATTGGTGCGCTCTGTCGCCAGAAGAAGGTGCTCTTTCACACGGACGCCGCGCAGGGCCTTGGAAAGATCCCAATTGATGTGAACGCGGACAATATCGACATCATGTCGATGTCCTCGCACAAGGTGTACGGGCCGAAAGGGTGCGGCGCGCTGTACGTCCGCCGCCGCCCTCGCGTTCGACTCCGCTCTCCTGTGAGCGGTGGTGGGCAGGAGCGCGGGATTCGAAGCGGGACGGTGGCGACACCGCTGGTGGTCGGGATGGGCGCTGCCTGCGCGGTGGCGGAGCGTGAGATGGAGCGCGATAGTGCGCACTGCCAGCGGCTGCAGCGGCGACTGTGGGAGGGCCTCTCCCAGCGCCTGCCGCACATCGCGGTGAACGGGGACATGGAGCGTCGTCTGCCCGGCAACCTCAACATCAGCTTCTCGTGCGTGGAGGGGGAGAGCCTGCTGATGGGGATGAAGTTGGTGGCCGTCTCCAGCGGGAGTGCGTGCACGAGTGCCTCGCTGGAGCCGAGCTACGTGCTGCGCGCGCTGGGCATTGACGCCGAAAACGCCCACACCTCTATTCGCTTCGGAATCGGTCGCTTCACGACGGAGGCGGAAATCGACTACACGATTGAGGAGTGCGTGAAGAACGTGGAGCGGCTCCGGGAGATGTCGCCTCTGTGGGATCTCAAGTTGGAGGGCAAGTCTTTGGCTGATGTGCAGTGGCGCTGAAGAGAAAAACAAGAACAAGAACCACACCCGCCGTGCGAAAGGGCTAAGGGTGCCGATGAATAACCAGAGGAGCAAACAGGAATAACACCAAAAAGGAAAAAATAATAAGTTAAAGAGTCAAAAGAGTATCAAAATTTTTCTAGAGGATTGCGTGCCACGATATATATTGGAATCCCTTAATATACAAATAGAAGGGAGATTATATTCTTACCTTGGCAAGAGAGAAAGAAACAAAGGAATCCATTCAAAAGTTAAAATGCACAAGATCAGCACTGGGAAGCCACCAAGTGACCATCCGATGTAGCCATCCTGACCGAAGAGGTATTGATGAATATCCACAGCTGCTCATGACTGCTCCTCTTAGTTATCGGCTAGAATGACCAACCTTTTTTTTTTAAATATTATTTTGAATTCCCGACGACAGAAAATGGGGTATAAATACTACAGTGCTAGAATGACCCTTTATAGTATAAGTGTCTTGTTTCTCGCACGTATCAGGAACCATTTACCTTCTCCACACAACAGTTTGTGCAGATTGAGGATGATTCGTATTATTTATGCTTTTTGCTTGACTTACGTTGATTCGTGCCTACGAGCCACGCTACTTTTCCATTCTACTTTCCGTTAATGGATGCACGGAAAACGTTGTTCCTCCCCTGAAAAAAATTATGCCTTAACTTAAAACGTAATGATTTATTCTACTTCACGGTAGATTTTTTTTTTAAAAAATCTTTTTTTTTTGTTGAAGTTGAGGTCTATTTCGTATTCAGTATTTTTTTATTTAGCATCTGAAACGTAAACATGTCTGGCAATGGAACAGATCACCTGCGAGACCGGCTGAAGAGTATGGCACGGCAGCTTCCGAATGGCTACCGTAGAGGCGGCGGCAGGGGCGGCGGACGACCTCCAACTGGTGGCCCTCCGAACACGAATAACAACAGCCACAACGGTCGCGGGCAGAGCTCTGGATTGAACGAGAACACTGATGGTAAGACCGGAGGTGGGAAACGAGCACGGGAAGAGGGCTCTGGAAAGCAGGAGGAGGGGGCGAGCCCTGGAGTGATCCCTGATATCACGATGGAACAGATGGGAGGGCTGGTGAAGGAGCAGCCCATTATCAAAGAGCTCATCTTTCTGCCGATTCAAATGCCGCACCTGTTTAGTCGGCTCGGAGCCGATCCGCCGTGCGGGGTACTGCTTCACGGCCCACCAGGTGTAGGGAAGACGAAACTCGTGCATGCGATCGCCGGGTCGCTGCACGTGCCGCTCTTCTTCGTCTCCGGACCCGAAATAGTGTCGGGTATCAGTGGTGACAGCGAGGCGAAGCTGCGAAACTTGTTCATGGATGCCATTGGCGCAGCACCGAGTATTGTCTTCATTGATGAGATCGACACGATCGCAGGGCGTCGCGACGATGGGAATCGGGGGATGGAGAACCGCATTGTTGGGCAGCTGCTCACCTGCATGGATCAAGTAGCGCAGGCATGGCGGCAGCATACCAAAGTCGTCTGTGTCATGGGTGCGACGAACCGGCCCGAGGCGTTGGATACCGCTCTGCGTCGCGCTGGACGATTTGATCGTGAGATCGGCCTGGGCATTCCCTCTATTGACGAGCGCCAGAGTATTCTACGGATTGTCTGTGAGAAGCTCCACTTGTCCGAGGACGTCGACTTCTTTGAGCTAGCGAATATGACCCCGGGCTATGTCGGTGCGGACTTGCATCTCCTTGTGAAGGAAGCGTGCATCTTGGCCATCCGCCGCAAACACATTGAATTGTCAGAGACCGGAGAGCTCGAAAACCCTAACGCGGAGGCGCTGGAGCACTTCAGCGTCTCTGCGGACGACTTGAAGGAGGCAACAACGCGCGTGCAGCCCTCTGCCATGAGGGAGGGCTTCACCACCATCCCGAATGTGAGCTGGGAGGACGTGGGGGCTCTCGACGATGTCCGCGAGGAGCTGCTGACCAGCATTCTGCAGCCCATCCGGGCCCCTAAGCTCCATCATCGCTTTGGACTGCATCACCCTGTCGGTGTACTACTGTACGGCCCTCCAGGCTGCGGCAAGACGCTGGTGGCCAAGGCGATCTCGAATCAGTCCGGTGCGAATTTCATCTCGATCAAGGGCCCAGAGCTGCTGAACAAGTTTGTGGGTGAGAGTGAGCGCAGCGTCCGAATGGTGTTCGCCAGAGGACGTGCGAGCGCCCCCTGCGTGCTCTTCTTCGATGAGCTCGACGCACTGGCGCCGCGGCGTGGGTCCGACCGCGCCAACCCCAGCAGCGAGCGGGTCGTCAACCAGCTGTTGACCGAGCTGGACGGAATGGAGGGCAGAAAGGACGTCTATGTGATTGGGGCGACGAACCGGCCCGACATGATCGACCCCGCGATGCTTCGGCCGGGGCGTCTCGACAAGCTGCTGTACGTCCCACTGCCCTCCCCGGAACAGCGTGGCTCGATCCTCCGGACGCATGCGCGGCATTACCCCATCGACCCCGAGGTGAATCTGGAGCTACTGGCGTGCCATCCCCGCATGGATGGCTTCAGTGGAGCCGATCTAGCGGCCGTGATGCGGGAAGCCTCGCTCTCCGCCCTCAAGAGTGTCTATCGCTCCAAGTCCAGCGTGGAGCTGGAGGCGCTCGAGCGGGACCTCTCCGGTGAACTGGTGGAGTCGGCCGCGCTGCCAGCCATTTCGTTAAAGGACTTTGAAATGAGCTTACAAAAGATCAAGCCGTCCGTATCAGCTGAGGATAGGAAGAGCTACGAAGCGTTGAAGGTTCAAATAGCACAGAGCAGCAAGAGCGGAAGCTAGACTTCCTTCATCTCGTCGTTTCCCTCTTTCCTATTTTCCGTTTTAAGCGGTGAAATAGTGACACTTCTTTTAATATATTTCGGATAATTTAAATCACAACGCTGATTGTGGAAACGTTCGCTTTTTTTCACGCAACAACCGGCTCATTTCCAATGCCGTAGATGAATGGAGAATATATGGATGTCTTTGTCTTAACAGATTAATTTTTTTTTTTTTCACTTTTGAATTTTGAAGAAATGTACATATCGCTTTGTGATACACACACACAGAGTACCCGGATTTAAAAAATGCGTGAACTTCCGCGCACGAACTCCACTCAAAATTTAGGTCAGTTGAAGGGAACCGACTCCAGTGGTAATTTACGCAGTGGCACCGTCTTGTCTCCCCCTCGTGGGGACAAGGCGGTCTCCTCCCATTCGCACCAAGGGTCTCAGCCTTCGGAAGCTGGGGAAATTCGGCAGCCGGACAGCAGAAACCTCGGCACTAGTTTTGCCATAGCCCCTGGCCGTGAGCTGGGGAAGCTCCAATACGTCCGAAAGGGAAAGGATCGGACGCTATTTGTGCAGTCCATCTCGGATGCACGAGTCACTCCGGTTCCTGTGGTCTCTTCGGGTGCCAACCAGGCCGAGCACGATTCCTGCGACAACCCGGACTCAGCCTGCTCCTTCGATTTCCACGGTGTCACAGAACAAGTTGTAGGGGCAGCGATGTCTGTTGTGGAGGCCATTCCCAACATTTTACCTCTATTTTGTCAGCCCATCTTCTTAGTGTTTGTGGTGCTGATGTGCATGCTGTGCTGTCAGGCGGTGTGCCTGAGGACCTCTCTCACTGGTGTGGAAAGGGCTATCGAAATGCAAACGTACAAAAACAGCCAGAATCTTCAGGTAGCGTCGCATGTGACGCTTCAGTGGAAGGACATGCAAGAGGTGATGGAGCAGTTCGAGAGCCAACTCGTTTCAGAGGGAAAAAATGCGTCTCAAGATGATCAGATGAACACCCTTGAGTTCGAGCTTAACGGCATCAACACTGCTCGCCGCCAGAGCTTAGAGGTGCTGCACCATGGGATGTCGTACCATGTTGACCCCGAGGATATGGAATTCTTAGTGAACCTTCACGTGGATTATGAGATGCGAGTGAAGGAGCTGGCGACAGAGGAGATCATCTGGCTGGGTGTGGTCACTCGGAATGAACATCATCGGCTGCATCGCCGGATGGAGCGTGCGGTGTCGCGGAAGCACCCGCTCTACCGTGTGTCCGAGCAAGCCTTACAGCTCTCCAAAAAATGGATGGATAACTTTTATGGGGATGAAGAGCTAACGCAGAAACATTGGCAGGCCGGGGAGGAGGAGCGCCGACGTATCGTCGCGGACCTAGGCTCGCAGCTCACACTGTCTTTCGATGACGTGAAGGTGGACTCTCCCTCATGGAGATTTCGGCGTCCTGGGGAGTCGAGGAAGCGCAGCATGATCGCCAAGAGAAGTTCTCTGCTCTCAAGTCGTTTGTTTCTCGTGCTTATTCTCCTCGCCTTACTACTCGTCTACTACACTCAAATGTGAGACAAACCCATCAATTGCTGTTATTGTGGTGAATAACTCGCTTGCGAAGAGCTGAAAATATTACGGTTAGGTGATCAACTATGAAAATAACTAAAACTTGTCATTCTTCTTTTTACTCCGTGCCGGAGTTGAATTGTGCTTGGTGCCTTCAACTCGATGATTCTGGCGATTGGTTATTATTATTTTATCATTACTTTTGCGATTTTTTTTTTTTTTTTTTTTTGCTATTGCAATAGGATAAATGAAAGAAGTAGGCTATCACTATTTGAACGCTTCTCTCGCATAATGAAGCACTCCCGGCTCGTACCAATGCTAATATGCGGCTCTCGGAAAGCGGGAATGAGGTTTGATAAAGACCCCTTCACTCCCGGAGGTCCCACGTCAAACGACCACTCGGCATTACCTAGCGGGACCATTGCGTCGTGGGTGTCGGAGGCGGCTTCTCGATTGCCCCACTCGATGCGCCCCCTCGACGTCTCAGACGACTTCACGCCTTTTCCGCTCCCGAAACACGACGCGAGCATGGGGTTTGGCCCTGTGACCCTGAAGGATATCCCGGATGTACTCACTGCGCAGCAACGAATGAAGGCGACGGAAGGCCGAAATGGTGCGACAATGATGGAGGAGCGAGAGGAAGGAGAACGTATGGTGGATCTTACGCTCGCTGAGGCTGGACCAGAATCCTCTGTGGCCCTCGAAGAGAAGCTGCTGGGATCGCCGTCTTCCTCGACGTCGTACGCGGTGGTAGGGGATGCCCAGCTCAAGGTCATGGATCGATTGCAGTGCCTTCGCTCCTTGGACGATCTCATTTCTCAATATTTTGCTCGACCGCAGCGAGAGGCTCAAGCAGCTACTGTACTGGACATGGCTGCCACCATAGAACGGCGAAGCAATGAAGAGCTAGTGAGGATGTTTTACGAACTCACCGCTCCATTTGCTCCAGGCGGTAACGGTATTCAGTTCCTCGTGGCAAAAGTTGTCAAATTCGGACGACCGTACTATGCCTCCGACGAGCGGATGAAAGCGTACCTGACGCTAATGGAATCTACAACAGATTATCTTATCCATGCAGCACCAGAACGACTGGCAGAGTCTCCAGACTTGTGCATTCAGCTGCTCCACTTCATGGCCCTCATTCTCATTTTTGAGCCCAATCGATGGTTTTCGCCAGACCCTAAAAATCCCAGCAACCGAGGGGACTACAAGCATCCGCGGGGAGTGAACCAAAACATTGCTCTAAAGGGGCATGGAGAGGAGCTATTTGACGCCATGGTGAACCTCGTCATCAGCGGCACCAAAGAGAGAAGATCCCCTTTTCTGGATTCATGCAATCTAACACAGCTGGTGGAGTTGCTGAATGGGTTTGCGGCAGTGACACCGGGTGCGCAGCCACCGGGAGATGTGGTAGAGTCGATTTGGCAGTCGATCAGCCTGCATGTGCTAGCGATGAAGTCACAGCTCTCCATGCCTCTGCCGCCGGAGACGATACAAAATGTAGAGCGACTCTATTTGTCTCTCGCATTGATCGGTGCCGTTCACAAGAGCGGCGCTATTTTGAAATTTCTGCTGCGTTTGGCGGACTGCAGCAGTAAGAATGGATGGGAGCATTCGCTGGGACCCGACTTCTTTGCGGCCGCTTCCCAAGAAGCGGATGACGTGCTGAAAGTTCGTATTGTGAGAGATCAGCTCCATTCGGCTCTTCAAAAGGCTATTCAGGAGGCCGGCGCAGAGGAGAACCGTGCGAAGGGCAGCCTTGTCTCGGGGCTTGCGGAAAGTGGCCGAGAGCTGTTGATGAGCCTCAAGGACAAGGAGTTCGCAGCTCAGTTTGCTCGTCAACACGCACTGGATTTCTGGTCGCTGAGCTCAGTATCCCATTTTGAAGTCGTACAACGCCGACTCGAAGCAGAACGAGATCGCCGTGAGGTAAGCATACCTCCTTGTGCGCTGTTGGTTCCTAGCGCAGAGCCGTACAGCACCAAGAATTGTATTACAGTGCAGCTAGCACAAGAAACACTCCCCAAGCGTCAGGAGGGCTACCTCACTCGCTTTGAAGGGAGACGAGTTCATCCTATCCGCACATTCTTGTCAGACCTCTACTACCTCAAGAGCTTGAGAAGTGTTTTCATTCTTCACTCTTCGGCCTTTAAAACTTCGGTTCAGAGTTTATTCGGAGCGCTACGACGCGTGCGGGGAGGAAAGGACGGGATCATTTGTACGACCAGTTTTCTCATGACTTTAGCGGCGAAAGCGCATTACGGAGATGCCAAGAGTCGACCTTGCGCCAGGCGGGCTCTGCAAATTTTAGCTCAGGAGACAGAAAGAGGTCGCGTCATACTCGTTCCCTTCACGGAGGAGCTCTGGCTTCACGATGCCGGAGTTGTCTGTGACGAAGATGTAATGATGTGGACTATTGCCGCATTTTTGGCTCGAGAAATACCCTCCGTGAAAGTGCACACCATTCAACACTACTTTTCTACGGCACGCCAGCCACATCACACGCTGAAAGGAGCTCATTCCCCCGCACGCCGAAGTGATGACCTGTACAACCGCTCCACACCCCTTCTGGCCTCACTCCACAGCAAAACGCTGCGCTCTGTTACCCACCATGTGAGCTTGCAAAAGCCGGTGCGTGACGCACCAAATAAACTGCACAAGGTGAATCCTTCTCGATCTACCTTTTTGTACAGACGAGACAAGGCGCTGTTTGATCGTTATCATGTAACAGCGCGGAATGTGGCTCCTGGATTTGCTCATGGCGCGTTGGAGAGTGACTTGCGTGGCCTGGGGATCTACACACCGGATCACCCTCAAGCCGGATACACTCCACTTAAGCTCCACACTCAGAGAGACAAAGAAGTCTTGGCGAATGATTCCGTTTAATTTATTATCTATTATTTGTGTTCGGAATCAGCACTACAAACGCTTTTAATGCAAGTAAACCAATATTTTCCTTGTCTTAAGAGAACGAGGGCGGTTCTTTTTTTTTTTTATTTTTTTTCAAAAATAATTTATATACTGGACTCTTTCCTGCTGAGCAACGATTTCTTCTCTTTCCTATTCTTTTCCTTCTTTACACTCTCGGATCATTCAGTCAATACAAGGAACGCTTAGAAGTAATACATAAATATGTTTGGCAGAAAGAACCCGGAGCTACCTGTGAACCAGACGTTTCAGTTCGCTGAAAAGAAGGCTCTGGTGTCCCCTATTCAGGAGCAGGAGCAAATGCGTGCTAAGGCGAAAGTGTTCGTGGAAGAGAGCCGCAGTAGAATGATCAATGCACAGAAAAAAATTCAAGACTTTGAAGGAGGCTACTGGTTCTACGGCTACTTCCTCTCTTCCATGTCCTTGACTATGTTGGCTTCCCTTGCTATCGGGGCACGTGCTCCCATAGTCTCCAGGTACGCTGGATGGATATCACTAATTGGGGGCTACGGTGGTGCCACAGGCAGTATGTTTGGCCACAGGCTGTACTTAACGAAGCAGTTTAGGACTTCCATCGAGCAGGAGATCGCCCTGGCTCAACGGCTGGACCAGGAAACCGGCAGCTCTATGGGGGAGTACCAGCTGGAGGCCAAGAGGCTCCAGCTGGTACTGGACGCGCTATCCGGAAAACTGCAACAGCAGTCTCAGATGCCGGAAGAGACCGCTCATGAAATTGCTGCTAGATATGCTAAAAAGATGAACTGGAACATGAACAAGGAGGCACAGAAGTAAAAGAGAGAACTTTCTCTTCACAGCTTCATGGTAAGGCTTCCCTATTAGGCGAGGTGTCCACCTCCTCACATGAGCATTGCGCGGCGCAATAAAGAATATCATTAAAAATCATTTTTAATCGCCAGGGCTCTGTGAAGTCAGTACTAAGAGAATTGAGAGAAATAAACGTAGACGAAGAGTTTGCTCTTCACATTATTTAAGCGGTTCCGGCAACCGTGTCACTCCTATCGTAACGAATTTTTCATCTCTCTCTATTATTTTTTTTGTTTTTAAATGGTCGATCACCTACTCTCACACAACATAAGGGTAGATGTATTCGTGAATAGTCGAAATTGCCTCACGCCTAAAGTGCTGCTCAAACCTGTGCTTCCTCAAACTGTCTATCTAACTATCTTACCGTTTACAAACTATTTCTGCTTTTCATATTAATTATATATTAAGTATTTTTTTAAAGTTAAAAAAATCATTTGCTCTTACTTAGTACGAGTAAGAAATTACGTTGTTGATTTGCTGTACTTTTATTTTGCGATGTCTCTGCAGATCGCCCCAGAAAAGCTTCAAGAATATTATTCTGGCGATGAGCTACTTCAGTATTTCACGGAGGAAGAGCAACAGCACCTGAAACAGGAGGTCGTGAACTCCATTAATCATGAGCTGGTTCATCCTGAAGACTTGGAAACGGTAGTCCCTAAACTTCTTCGGTCTTGCGAAGCGGAGGCCACAGAACTTCGGCGATCAATGAATTCTATTGTGTCTCTTCAAATTGTGGAGGCCCAGCGAGCGTTGGAGTTAGTACGGAGCAGCAGCGAGCGCGTTAATGGGCTCCGACAGCACTTTCTTCGGCAGGCGGAACTCGTAGGCGGGATGAAGCAAGAGACGCTTTCCTCCAAGCACCTGAGACAGCTCCACGTGCTTCGTGACAACATTTCATCGGTGGTTCGATGGTCAACGGCGCTCAAAGAAGTTCGATACGAAAATTTGTTCATTCTTGCCCAGAAGAGACAATTCGGAGCGCTCTACGAGAAGATTAAACAACTGCAGTCGATTCGCAAAACGGTGATCCGAAAAGCTGGATCGAAATATCGAGTCTTTGAAACTGTGTTCGAACCGTATTTCTCCAAATTAGATTTTATATGCGATGCGATGGTGATTGAAGTGTACCGTCTGTTAGAGGAGGACGGAGCCAATATTGCTATTCAGAAGGCGCTGATGGACAGTGATTTGGAAGACCCTCCTGGCTTTGCGTCGTTGAAGGAGTGCTGCCACGTGTGTATGGAGGAGCTCGAAGCTCCCGTGGTGCAGATCAGCGGTTCATCCGGTTCCACGGAGCCAGGCATCACCGCAGCTAAATTAACAGCGTGTGTGACGACGAATATTGTCAAGCTGTGGAAGCAGCAAGTTGTGGTGGACTCAGTTCCGCCTTTAGAAAATACAAAGGAATACTTCAATCGACTCAAAAAAGTGGAGCCGCTGATTGAAGCGCTGCAGATGACGCTCGTGCCGCTCTCATCTTCAAAGTTTTTCTTCTTTGACGTTGTACTCCGCGCTCTACACGGACGTGTATTAGAAGCGATGAAGGTATTCGTTGAGAATAAAGAGTCGTTGGACGCCAACGTGTTACTAGAGGCTTCTCAGTTCATTCAGTGGTATAAGGGAATGCTTTTCACGTACAATTATGCAGCCAATTTAGACTTGAAGGAGGCTGATGATCTGACCGCCATTTATATGACGACGGCGGTGACTGGGCTCTCGGGACACTTGTCGCGTTTATGTCGTGCCTGCGCGGTCGCTGTACTGAAACAGCAGCCCACCGTACAATCGGGTCGGCTCCCCGTGACGTGTGGCCCTGTGGATTTATTTGCTATTCTTCAACAAACACTCGGAGGGCTATCAGCTGCGATCGACCTCACAGTGATGGAGAGCATTGGTAATGCATGTGTGGATGCCATCATCACGTATTTATCGACGTGCAAAGCGGGAATGGATTTTGACGTCTGGGAGGAGAGGGAAGGCAGTCCGAGCGGCAATGAACTAGATTGGCAGCAGCGCCGCTTGCTCCTCTTGTATGCCTTGTCCAACGACTGCGCCACCATCGAGTCCAACTTGGATTCAGTGGAGGTTAAATTTGCCGTGTGTTGGGACACGAACCCCATCACTGGGGGCTCGGAAGCGAGTGCCACTCACAGAGAGTCTCCGTTTCAGAAAATACAGGACTTCTTGCCTGAACTTCAGGTCTTCTATTTGGATGAAATACGCGAGCAGGTCGAGCGTGTTGTGGTAGCGCAGTGGACCCTTGCGTTCCGGGAGGGAGCCTGGTTTGAAGAGGAGAACAACCCCATTCAACTAGTTCTGGTTACGGAGGCGGAGTACGTCGAGGAGGAGTTCCGGCAAATGATTGCGGAGCCTAAAGTCCGAAAGCTAACAACGCAGATGATCATTAGTTTTGTGAAGCAGTTTTTGTCGTCTCTCATGGAGTTCCTTGCGGATGTGATACGTAATCCCAGAAAAAATCGCGTGGAAGACTGGGGCGCGTTCATTGACAACATTGCGCGAGATATTGAACTCAGTTCCTCCACATGGAAGCGGTTAACTCGGGAGATTCACGGTGACCTCTTTAATACTTGCATGGATGCGCTGAGTCTTGTGAAGGAACTTCTGTGCGTGAAGAAAGCAGTGGACTTGGAATTTCTTCTTCGCGATAAGCTCATGGAGCGCTTTGGGGACTGCCCCACCTTCGTTATTCAATATGTGCTGGAGGCTCGCAGCAAAGAGGTGTCCGTCGAGAATCGCGAACGTATGATGGCGCTGTGGTGTGAGATGATCCGGCCACAGCGGCGCGACGAGAACGATTACCCCACCTCGGGATGGAATCGACTGCCCTCCCTGTATGGGCAGCTGGACCGCTCCTTGGGACAGTATTACAAGGCGGGCGGTTTCTTTTCTAAAAGTGCCAAGAAGAAATTGCTGGCGGAGCGGCAACGTCAGGCCATAGAGGAGAAGGGGAAAAAGAGGAAAGACCGTCTCGCTACCGCTGCGCCAGGATGAAACTTTGGTGTGGCCGTTGGAGTGATGATGGTTTGGGCAATCAATGAATGAGTGTTCATTATTGTTGCAGTTCTTTTTTAAAATGGATTTGATTTTTAAGGGAAGTGGACTCAACAAGACCATGGTGCCGTTAAACATCATCGTACTTTTCTCTTTCTTTTGTCTTTTCTTTATTTAGTATTTTCAGCGTTGTCCCTTGACTACCTTCCCCCTCGCACTCCTGAAAGCGGTCATGGCCAACACTGGATTGACTAAAGCGCTCCCTAGATTAGTGGACATTGCTGTCAACCTGACGGATCCCGTCTTTCACGGCGTGGACCACAAGGGCAAACAACTTCATGACGATGACTTTGACTTAATGATGGAGAGGGCAGAACGGGTGGGTGTCAACAAGATGATCGTCACGGGAACCAGCTATCGGCAATCCATCGAGGCCATTCAGTTGTGCCGTCAGTTTCCGGATCGACTTCGATGTACAGTGGGAGTGCATCCAGCGCACTGCACTGAGTTTGAAAGGGAAGGCAGCGCCAGTCAAGTGCACCGTGGGGCTCTGCCGGCGTCACCGGCACGATTAGCTGAGGAGCATCTCCACAATTTAGTACAGCTGGTGAAAGACAACAAGGATGTTGTGGTGGGAGTTGGAGAAATTGGCATGGATTATGCTGAGTTGAGTGAGTGCCCCAGAGAAACCCAGCGTACATACTTTCAAAAGCAACTGGAGGCCTTTCGGGAACTAGATCTTCCTTTCTTTTTTCATTCACGAGATTGCGGAATGGAATTTGTAAAAATATTGTCGAATTTTCTCCAGACCTGCCCAAGCAATCCTCCCCTCCGAGGTGTTGTTCACAGCTTCAACGGCTCTCCGGAAGAGCAGGATAAACTCCTCGAGATGGGGTTGTACCTGAGCTTAAACGGGAGTGCATTCCGTACGAAAGACTTGGCGCTGCAGGTCAGCCGCATACCATTGAATCGCCTTCTCGTTGAAACCGATGCACCCTGGTGTGACATTCGGAAGAAGGACTATGGCTACCAATTCGTCTCCACCTTCTTAGAATTTAACCGAAAGGGGAAACCATTTGTGATGGGCAAGTGCCTCGAGCGGCGCAATGAACCGTGTCATCTCCTTCAAGTACTGGAAGCTTTCTTGGGCTGCCGAAAAGAAGCTGTGGTAGGGGAAGACCTCTCTTTGGACACACTGGCGGAGACGCTTCGGTGCAACTGCTGCAATCTATGCGCCTGGAAAATATAACAACAAGCCGGCTAGAAGTAGTGAAGGAATGAAGACTTTTATTCGTTGTTTTTCTGCTGTTTTGCATTCACGATCGCTGCCTTTAATAGGTGAACATTATTATTGTTAATATTATTACTGTATTATCTTTTTATTTGCAGAAAGCTGATGCCCTCCTCGAGATAACAACGTATAATTTCTGTGCCTCCAAATTATTATTATTATTCTTTTTTTGTGTGTGTGCTTGAAAATAGTATAGATAGCACCTGTTTAACTCTTCTGTTAGCGCTTGATGCCTATTGAAACTAAGCGTTCTCGAAGCGAGGATGACGAAGTGGTGGAAATCGTGGAGAAAGAAGAAGAGTCGGTCGTTCTGGTTCGATTTCCTTGCTTCGACTTCTTTCAAAACGTTCATTTGTGTGAAAAAACTGACGAAAAGAGGGAAGTTTACACATTTGCGCCTGAGGCTCTCGAACTGGAAGAAGGCTCTTCATTAGAGTCGTCACATCCAAGGTTTGTTCTCAATAAAGGTCAAAAACAAGAGAAACGCTTTATTGGTTCTTGGGAAAACAGTGGCTTCTCTACTGGGATCACAAATACAGCAGTGATAGAGTTTGAAAAGACTGCAACGCTTTTTGAGAGCTCGAAGGGAAGCGATCTGGTAGCAAGCTTGTTTCCTCATTCTCAAGCAGGGGTAACTATTGATGAAGTACGAGCTGTAAAAGCGAACGCCTCGAAGCAATTAAAAGTGAGGAATATGTACGCACCGACAGCATTTCTTCTCTTAAAACCAGTTTCGTAAATGGCGTTGTCAGAGCTGAACGAGATAGAAGTAAAAACTTTAAATGCATCGCTCTAATTCCACCGGACAGCTGCCATTCTTTCGCGCCGCACTCCTTCCTTTGTAGTACAGTTAGTTAGTTTGTGCATTTTTGTTTATTCCTTTGTTTTCTTTAAGTGCTTGAAAGAGATGACAGAGAACCACCATCGCAGTCGATTATCGACTCCTGTTTCGACGTTTCCCTCTGCGCCAACCGCTGACAAGGACACCACTTCCAGTTTCTCAAGCTCTCATACCAATTTTCCTGCTGTACACGCTGCCTGCGATTATGCTTACTACCTTGAGGCGGTGTTTCCGTACGCTACAGCAGCTCAGATAAGTAAAGCAGCAAAAGAATCTTTATCAGTCGATGATGCAGCAACTCTACTGTACAATGAGCTCAATCCACGGTTTGACGATTTACTCTATATGCATGAAGAGGAACAACGGTTGAGGTGGGAGAAGCAAAACGGACAAAAAACGGACTTATTTGAGGGTGTGGAGCACGCTCTGGAGCGTCGTCACTCATGGGTGGCTGGGTGCGCGCAATTTCCTTCGATCTCTGATATGGGCCAATTCAATGGAATGATGCATGTGTTTCCTGTGGATACCTCGGAGTGGGACACAGAATGGCTGCTTCCACCCTCCACTAGTGGCCCGATGAATTTTCCTTTAGGACCTGGGGACGACGAGCCTTCAATTCGGGAGCAGTATGGAAAGGAGATTCATTTCCTGAAGGACACGCCACTCTGCGCACCCATTATGCGTTGGGCACCGGATATCCGAGTTCGTGTGGCTTCCTCCCGAAGCGAGGATGGGGAAGATGACCCTAGTGGTACTAATGTCATTAGTATTAATTTAAAGCGTTGCCCCCCAGTGAGCCGTGTACCGATTACTTCCTCTGAGAACGATGGAGGCCCATTCTCCTCTGAGGTGGAGAATATTGGCCTGGATGAACTCTCTCTTGATGTGGACTTGACGCGGACAGATGAAGATGATCTGACGGCGGATGGTTTCACCCCCGAAGGAACTTCCAACTATGACGCATTGCTTACGCTAGAGATGGAGAAGGATCGACTTCGACGCATTGCGACTGCTCTCCGCCCGTACGTCAACGTCTTTTCTGTCAGAGAAAAATGCAACCTTGCGAACACCATTAATACGCATTGCCCGCTAACCAAAGAGTTACTACCGCTTCATCTTCATTCATTTCTAAATTTAGCGGAAATTTTGTTGACAGAGAGAGAGATCTCGGACGGGCTGACTGATTTCCCAATATCTATTCCTCTCTTAGGGAAAAAGCTCGTTAGTTTAGGAAAAATCAAGATTGCAAAGTTAATCTTTAACAGAAAGAAGTGCTCCATAAGCGTGGAAGAAGGGAGAGCGTTCAGAGTCAAAAGTAGTATATCGTCAATAGTGATTCACTCAATTGCGTTCAGCTATATAAATCAGTCTGACGCTGCTTCACAGCTGTTTAAGCAAACTTTTGTTCCAGGCAAATCCGCTATAAATAAAACCAAAGGTAGTGTTGGTCATCAACCTTTTGCCGGTGCCACGACAGGAACTGTGCTGGTTAAAGTTTCAAATGCGTCTCTGAGTGCGGATATGATTATTTTCGTTCTTTCTACTGGGTCCCTCGAACTGAAATGTGAGCACCCCAAAGTTACTATTGGCAAGTTAAAGATAAACTCTTCAAAAACCAAACTCAACGTTATTTCAGCAATTCTCAAGCCAGTGGTCAAGTATGCCGTTGCAAAGGCCATTGAGAATGCACTGTATTCCGTGATCAAAATATAGGGGTAGACATCTAGAAACATAAATTTGTAGTAACGATTCTTCCGAAGAATCGTTGAAGGAGGACTTCCGAGCAATGGCTGACTTCCCAACTGAAAATCAGCCGTTTAAGTCTTAATATGATGCTTTTTTTTCTTCTTACTTTTCAGTTTTACGTTGGTTTTCCACTATTAATTTTTTTTTTATATGGGAATTAAAGGTGCTGCAGGGTACTTATCTTCTTCCGGATATGTGGTTGCGTATTCGTCAGCGGATCGTCGGAAAGCATATCTGGATCCTATTTTCCGACCACATCATCTTGTCTTGGACATGAATTGCATTCTTCACACTTCTTTTGAGACGAAACATCCTGACTTCATTTCGTGGATTGAAGGAGTTAAAAGGTCCCTTGTCCGCCTTTTTACTGTTTTTGCTCCTCAAAAAACAGTGTTGGTCGTCTTTGACGGAGTAGCCCCAACGGCTAAGCTTATGCAACAGCGGCAGCGACGACACCATTTACCTCCTTGCAAAGAAGACTTAAATGAGGATTTTGAATCCAAGAAGATAACTCTAGCTCATGAGGAAATTACAGCGGGCTCACCATTCTTGATAGCTTGTGAACAAGCTTTAGTAGAATGGTTGCCATTGACGATTAGCGAGAAGTATTCACAAGTTAAATGTTTTTGGAGTGGGTGCAGAGAACCAGGGGAAGGCGAGATCAAAATCTCTTCATTTCTGCATAAATACGTTGAAGAAGGGATCGCCGATGAATCTGACACTTTTAGTATTGTTGGAAATGACTCTGATCTGGTGTTTGTGTCTTTGGTCGCAACTCCATTTCACAATCTTTTCGTGGTTCACCCTGAATCACTCGATGTAACGCACGTGAATTTGCTGATTAAATACTGGTCAAAGCTGTCACCTTCTCCAGACAGACCGCTTTACCCTCATCTATTAAAGAGTTATCGCATTGACTTCACCTTCATCATGCTTCTTGCAGGATGTGACTACTTTGCGGGCGTAGGAACTTACACTAAAGCTATCTGGGGTACCTATCGACACCTTCGTCAAGATGGGGGCTACTTCCGGAAGCCACTCATAGCTGGAAGTGATTTCGTAGTGGATGTAGGATTTCTTAGAGAGTTGCTTCTAAAATCCGGCAAAAAGACAGGGAAATCGAATAACCCCAGAAATAGACGTCCTCCAAAAACTGATCCTGATGCTGGGGAGGAAGTTTTAAGAGGAGCTATGTGGGCACTACAAACTATGGTCCAAGGATGCTGTGTGAATCCCATGTTTGTTAGTGGAGTTCCTCAAGAAAATAATAATTCTGTTTCGATTCAATCACTTGTTCAAGCGTCTCAGAGAAAAAATATTGCGGAGCGAATTGCGGACGTAAATAGGAAACCCGAGTGGGCAACCCAACTCTATGACAATAAGGTTCAAGAGAACGGCTACATGCTAAGTCTTTTAGAACAGTACGTTTGCGTGATGGGGGCTCGAGGTAGGTATTCTCCTGCACTGAAAAATGCGTTTGGCCAATTAGAGGACCGTGGTGGGACACTTCAGAACGGTGGATCTATTAAACGCTTAATTGAATCAGTCAAAAAACTATTTAAAAATGTCGACAGCCAGTGCCTTTATCCCTTTGAGGTTAAGATTGCGGAACCGCAGTCCGCTCCCACACCACCAGGGAAAAATAGGTTTATGCTGTTTTTTCCCTAAAACTTTTGTTTCCGATAAAAAATATTTTTTTTTCTTCTGGACGTCCTTTTAACTGTGTCTATGCGTGTGCTTCTAACCCGCGTTTTTGGCATTCTTGTAATTATTTGATTTTCGTAAAAATGGGGCGGCCGTCTTTTTCGAAGGCCGGGGCCCTCGGGCTATTTTTAATCCCGGGCATTCGTTGGGAATATTCCCTTGGGGCCGCGGGGAATGAAAAGCGTAAACTTCTTGGTTTCCGAATGTTGTATGGGCATGGTTTCGCCGAACCTCTTCTTCTCTCTCTTTTCTTTTTCCTTCCTTTTTCGATATTCGGGCTGTGGTAACAAGAAATGAAAAAATAATGGTCGATGAACGTCGAAAACGTATTCTTTTTAATATTGGATGTCAGCATGTCTTGTTCTTTTTGTTTTTTCTATTGTCCTTTTCCCGAATCGGGGAGGGGGGCGAATGTGGCCTTTCCCCCGCAGATCTGGTTTCCCATAGCCTGGATTGCGATGGGGGGGCGCTGGGGGTGCCGCGATGCGCTTCTTCAAAGGGGGGTGAAAACATAACCCGTTCGCTTGGAACAAGCGGCTATAGCAAAGCATATTTTCCCGGTGGTTTTGCAAGCCAAAGGGGCGGCGGTGGGTTAAACTTATTTTGTGGGTGCTTTTGGGGGGGGCCCCAGAAACCCCGGAAAGTTAAAAGTATAAAATAAAGAAAAAAATGGTGGAATTGTCGATCGAATAAAAGCTTAGACCCCATGGGGGTTCTCGTGTTGCGAATCTCTACCGAACATATAAATATATAGATAGGTCGGAAATGGTAATCAATAAAAGAAAACTGATTGGGGGAAAACATATGGGCAAGATATCGTTTGGGGAATAGGATGATGGTTGGCGCTTGTTCCTTGGGGTTTGGATGGCGCCGGGTCGATGTCAACATTCCGATGGGTATGGGAGATGGTAAAAAGAAAACGCAAATAAAACGGACTTTGTTAACTTTTTTTTTATGGCATCGCACAATCAAAAAACACTTAAAGGGCTGACATCGTGGCGCTTTCGCGTGCGCCATGGCGGAAGGCGAAATGGAACGGGTGTGTTTTTTATTTTTCGGCGACGGCGTTCCTTAATGGGCGGGTATGGGGTTGCCCGCGCCGCCGGCCGTTTTGTAACGGGTAATCGAAGGTTTCTGCCGACCCGTTTCCATTCCCGTTTCGGGCGGTTCAAGGTTTCTTGTAAAATATTTAAAATGGAAATAGAAGAAGAGAATTTTCCTTTTTTTTTTCCCGATGCGTCTGAAAAGGCCACTTTTGTGGACCAAATTATCGTTGGCGGGGTTTCGATTTTCTAGGCGGTTTTTCCTCCCTGTGTTCGGGTCAGTGGGCCGCCCGCGCTATCCGCTTCAGTTCCATAGGGCAGTTCTCTAACAAGATCGCAGTCGCATCCCAGCCAGGGTTTTTTCAAAGCCCGCGCACGCCTCTTGGTATACTTTAAGTGGAAAAGGTTCTTGCCCGCCTGCCAAAAGGTCTTTCAGTCAAAGAAACATAACCGCAGAAAAAACATAAAAATAAAATAAAAAATGAGCTGAAGAATAACTAAATGAATAAACTAAAAGAAATAAAAGAAAGAGTTTATACAGAGAGAGACCCGAGAATTTTCCTTTTTACTTAAAATGGTTTTGTTTACTTCAAACAAAATACTTTTACAAGCTTCAACTTCGTAGATTTTTGAAAAAAATCCCTCACAAGATAAATCACCACCAAAAATACTTAAAGCGGAATTCCGATTAGTAAAATAGCTGCTTCTCCACAAATCACGCAATCTGCAGCTGCCAATCTTTCTTCGGAGTCACATCTCTCTTCCAAAGAAACAATACCCTTAAAAGCATCTAAACCAATTTTGTTCACTTCCTTCACTGCACAGACTTCATGCACAGCGTGCCGACATGTTCGATAAACTAAATATGGCTCGTATGACGATGCTCGGCCTATAAGAGGAGTTCCACAAAGAGCACATTTCTGAGTTGATGAAATATACGAAACTTCTTGCTGTACTTCTTGTAGCTGGTACTTTGTTATTGCCACCGCTTGCAAGGATGTGGAATATAGTGAGGCGTGATTAATGCAAGAAGACGAATAATAATCTAGTTTTTTACAGATTGTCCCTTTTAAGGTTTCAACAGCAGTACTGTCGTCTTGAACACTGTGTAGCAATTCTTCCAGGTCTAAAATACCACCTGAGCGTTCCACACTTGCTAGAGCTTCAACTGCGCCGCACTTACTGTACTGTTTAACCAGAAAATCTTTCCATATCGACTTTACTTGTGCGTCATCCAAATGCAAACTGACTTCCGCAATAACACTTTTCTCCACTTGAGGAACACGAGGAAGAAGCATCCTTAGAATATCACCCCAAAAACCCAACCGTCGATACAAAACAATCATCGCCTCTTCGAAATGGTATTTGATGCACAAATGCATCGCATAGGATAAGTCGTACCACTTTGAGGTCTTCAGGTGAGAGATGAGATGCTCCTCGTCACCACAATTCGCTAAAAGAAACACGTAATAGTTGTGCATAGCTCTGGACTTGCAGTCGTAGTTGTAAATCAGGGAGTTCATCAGCGCTTTAACTTGATGGATCTGGCTGGCCGACTCATGATGACTGGGATCGTATTTTAAAAATGATGGTAGAAAAGGATCCATATCGATGACTATTTTTAGACGGTGAGCCTTAGCGAGAGACTTGCGCAATGAGCTGAGCAGCTTCACAGGTGAATGGGTGATGAGCTCGGGAAGAAAGTCGTACCACAATTGGGTAAAACGAGATTCCTTCGGATCGCATTCGATGAGGGTGTCAACAGCACCTGCCTTGTTTCCGTGTTCCAGAAAGAAATTAATTACTGCAGAATAATTTTTCATCTTCATGTGTAACACAACAGCGCATTCACTTTGTTCGTTTGAATTAAAAAGTTTGACAAGGTCATCACTAAACGCTCCTTCCACAGAAGTGGATTTACTTCTTTCAAATACGTTGGGGGATTTTTCAAAGGCGACATCTATGAAGTTTTCCACTGATTTTTTCGATGCTAAGGGCTGAGTAATTTTCCACCAGAAACACAGAAATACGATTTGACGTATGTCATCCAAAGTAGCAATTTTACGATTGTATGCATCAGCCATACAAAGAAATCGTTTTTCCAGAAATAAGTCACATAGTTCAGTATGTGCGCGCAGTCGCAATAGTATATCATCGAAGAAATCGCATTTAGCCAAAGATTCCACCCCTTCTGTATGCCGTCCATGAACGATTAAAAAGAAGCCATATAGGTAGTACGATGTGTTGATTTCCTCAGTGGTCGACGCTACCTTCAGCGATCCACTAAAGAAACGCTCCCTGAGCCTTTCATTTTCTCCCGCGTCCGAACCGTGCTCAATAAAGGTTTTCCACAAACGATGCTTATCTTGGTGCAATGTCAGCTCCCATATTCTATTGGAGCAGACTAGGAATGACCGACGTGAGCTACTGTCCGAAATTATTGCTTTTATCAAAGTGCCTGAGGCAACGAACGATGAATCCTCCTTCGAATCGAAATCTAAAAGACTACTAGAATAAATCTCTTGGATTGTAGTAGCGCCTGTCCTTTCAGATGTCCTCCACGGAATACCAGCAGGGTGCTGCACAGCGAAGCATTGCTTTTGAAGCAGGAAGATCATATGGGATGAAGTAGGCACCACGCTACAGAGCTTTCCACAGTCACTTGACCGAACTGAAGAGTCACGAAAGGCAGCTGCCTCAACGTGGTGAAGCTTAGTAAAAAAAGTTTCACTTCCCTCAGCTATTTCAAAGAGACCATGAACAACTCCCTCAGCATTCGTCCAACAAAAAGATCGAGGACAGTTTTCAGCAGTCACGAAGACTCGAAAATCTCCACAAAGGGTTTTATCTTTTAATGTTGTTTGGGGGCTACAACTCGTCCGACTGAAACTAAATTTCTTATTTTTAACATCCTCAAGAAACGCAGAAAACTCACTTTTCTTAGACGGTGCAAAGCAGTACAATAGATGAACCGCCGTTGAAAGAACTAAAATGTGATAGCCACCGTAATCCGCGTAGTATATGCTGCGAATCGGTAAACTGCTCTGCGGAATTTCCAGCCTTGCAAGCAATACGCATGATGGCTTAATGGAATGGGAAAGAAACTGAAAGGATAGTTGAAAGCAAATACCGAGAGACAAGGTACCAAGAAGAACCACTAATTTTGAATTGCTGGACTCTCCTACTGGTGTCAACCAACATAAGGTTTCTCCAATAAGTGTCCGGTTCCGAAGATCTGTCAGTGGGTCGCTTAGCTCTGCAGTGCATCGAAGGCTTGGCTCAACTGCTGAGAAGAAATGCACCAGTCCGTCACTGCATGCCACCATCACATAATGACCTTGTGGATGGACAAACACTTTATGTGGATTCTTAACCCATGTTTCGAAGCGACAAGAACGCTCATCATCGATATCCTTCACAACTACTTCACCAGAAGTATATAAAATGGCAAGTACTCCACTTTGACAATCAACAGAAACGACATCTTCATGATCACGCCCTAAATCAACTTCCGTCAAGGAATACATTACTCTTAACCTAGTCGAAGCTTAAAAAACAAAAGATGTTTGAGAGGAAAAAATATAGATACTACACTGTTGTAGAAGAATTGAGCATTAAGAGTATATTTTAATTCCATCCTCTTTTTATTTTATTTTAATATCTGCTAATCAGTCACACTGTTGTAGTACTGATGTTTCTTCAGGATGTTCACCACTGGATGGGTTAACGATACCCGATTTCCACAGCAGATACCACGCCGTGCCCACTGCATAAATTCCGTATTTTCAACGTCGTGTACCACGCCGCCAGCTTCTCGAACTATTACTGCTGCGGCAGCAAAATCCCAAATCCCAATGCCAACCTCAAAGTATACATCCGCTTTTCCAGCCGCCACAAAACACATCCCAAGGGCTACAGTTCCTTGACAAAGAATGGATTGAACCGGAATAAAATTTAACTCTTGATGAATTGCAATAGTACACCTCACACTTCGTTCTGTTCGCTTACAGCTCTGAGACCGTAAAATCATAGCTTGTTGAATACTCAAAGTTGGAGAGACGTGAATGCGCTGACCATTGCAGAATGCACCTCTTCCTTTCACAGCCATGAAGTGCTCCCCTAACCTTGGTGCATTAACGATACCAACAATGGCCTCCTTATCGACAACCAAAGCTATCGATAGACTAATATTAGGCATTCCGTGAGAAAAATTAGCAACGCCTCCAATAGAATCAATAATCCACGTTGGCGAGTTCGGAATAGCAGTCCTACCATCTCTGCGAGACAAAACAGAATAACTTGGAGTACCAGCACGCAAGAACAATGCAATTTCATCCTCACAGTGCTTTTCCACTTGACTGACAAAATCGGAAAATACACTGGAACGCTCCTGACTTAATCTCTGCTCCACCACCGCTGTATTAAGAACAGAACCACCACCAAGCGCTGCATGAATAGCGCACTCCACCGCAACATCCAACTCCGAATCCGAAAGCGGCATTTTAAGGAGCCCCAAGACAAAGATTGCCAGAAAAACAGAGAAACAGCACCTTCTGCCCCTAAAAGGAAAAGTACTTCATAGAAAAAATAATATTGCGGCAGAAAAAAGGTAGTCGAAGAACGACAAGAGGCAGACAAGGAAGGGCAGGGCAGCCACAGAGCCGCTGCAACAGCAGCCAAAGATAAAAAGGATTATATTCTGTAGAAAAAGCACCCACACGGTAAATAGTACAGCGTAGCATGCACGTCGAGATTCAAATGAACGCAAATAAAGTATACACTGTAGGGAGTACACACAAACACACNACCCCTCACACGTGAAAGGGAACGCTTTACCGCACTGCTCGGCAGACGTGATTTTAACAAATAATGGCGAAGTCATATTCAAACCGAAGAAATAAACTGTGAAACGAAGGGAAAAAAAAAAGAAAGAAAAAAAAGGGGCCGATAGGACGAAGTCCAAGAACAACAAGAGGGGGAAAAGAAGGGCAGGGCAGCCACAGAGCCGCTGCAACAGCAGCCAAAGAAAAAAAGGATTATATTCTGTAGATAAAGCACCCACACGGTAAATAGTACAGCGTAGCATGCACGTCGAGATTCAAATGAACGCAAATAAAGTATACACTGTAAGGAGTACACACAAACACACACACACACACCGGAGGACACTCACTTCCCGGCCACGCGCTTCAGTGTGAGCTGAGTTGAATATTATGTCTTCAAGAGGAGTTCTCAGCGCGTGATTGGTGGACCAGTTTCGGGTAGATCTCAATTTTTTGACATCAGTAAGAGGACATCCAGAACATGACCTTTTTTCTTGTCTACTTCCTGCGAAATAAATACAACATTATATACGCGAACAGAAATGTGATGGCAATGGTAATGCAGTGGGCTGTGAGAAACCTCGCAACGCTAACGTATTTTCCTTCTATCGCAAAGCGCCACATGATCTTCGTCACCCCCCATTTCTTTCCGCTACCACAGAAGAGCCTGTTGGCATTCAGTGCTTCCGCAGCAAAGTTGTGACAGTTGTTGGACACAAAGTCGTAGTGCTCGGACTGACGGAAGCGCTGAATCATAGAATTCACCGCATCATCATATGCCGCCACCTCTGCCCGAATCGTCTCTGGAGAGCCTGGTGGATGAGAATACGCCGATGGAATGCACTCGCGAGACAAATCAATGTACTTCACGACCTGACCAAACAGCATTCGGTCTTTACCAATCTTAAAATCTCCTTGGAAGTCGTAGAGACGCCCCTTACTGTCCGCAATCCCAACATGCCCGATAAATGGCAAGACGGTGGTAATCACTGGAAGCGGAGACCACACCAAACAGAATGGGTAGTGCTCGTGCGGTCCACTCAGGTCGATTGGAGGCGGAAATTCCAGCGGCTGTGGGTTTCCCATTGGAGAAAAAGATATTCTTGACTCATAACAAACCAAACAACAAGAAAAAGTTAAAAGATTAAATCCGTGAAGTTCAGTTGATAAATCAATACTTTCCAAGCACCGCGTTGACGTAGAATATCCATTCTAAGCTTACTCACCTTCCATCTTTTTCGTTATGCTATTTATCAAAGATTGTACGTGCTGCAGGAATGGTTCTCCGATGCGATCGAATGCATCTGAGGTATAAAGCAAATCCGCAGATGATAATACTCGAACTACAAGATTTGTCTGTTTTACCTCGTTTAATTCATCAAAAACAAGGAAGGGAGATACAATCAATCAAACACAAAAAGAGCTAGTTCGACATACCCGCACTCTGAAGGATAAATAACCAAAATCAAATCGTTTTGAAAAAAATATATATTTTTTTAAGACAGTTTCACAGGAAGGCTCGGTGATAGGTGAAGGAAACTCAATAAACTGCTGTAAATAATCAGCTGTAATCACCAAAACATGCTAAAAAAAAAGTTACTACTTATAATATTCAATCCTAAACAACTACAGGAGATACACTGATCTTCTTGCTGTTCTCACGATCTCTCTCTTTCTTTTTTTTAAAAATACTTATTTGACAAAGTTGATTCAGAAATTCACTACGAGTACATTAACAAAAAGTGAATCATTTTTTCTTTGAATGAAAGGTGTGCTGTTGCTAGGGTTTTTTTCTGTTCTTTTTTTGTCGTTTGTTCGCTCGTTGCACTTTGATTGGAATGTAAAAATGGAGCAAACTTGTTTTGTTTACACGATGTACATTGCGATTGGAGAGACCATATCTATAGATTTAAAAAATATATCAGTATAGTATGAATATATGAGATATTCATAGTACTTTCATTTTCATTCCAAGATAAGATATAGGTGTAATTGAGGTTTTTACTGTGCGTTCGTGTGCGGGTGTTAAAGAATCCACTTTTTCCTATGCAAAGCTTTCGTTAATCAAGCTCTTCTCCTCAGTAGCATGAACAGACGCATACCCAGTCGACGGAGAAGCTGCAGCACGTCTGCTGATCACCCGCATGCGCTGCGGCACCTTTAGGTGACGGAGGAGGTCATCGAGCCGGGGCTGCATGTGGTACCACATGCCCATGTTTCGGGGCTCCTCCTGCAGCCACACCATTTCTACCTTCGGGTTCAGCTTGAGGTACTTCTCCATTACATTCGCCACCTGCTCCCACGGGAACGGCGCCAACTGCTCCATTGTCACGAGCACGACATCGTCTCCATAGCCTGGATTCGTCTTCTGCAGAGCCTTACGGCCCTCGGCCACGATGCTTTCAATCTGACCGGAGCAGAAGAGAATGCGGCGTGCCTTCACCTTCTCTGGTGCCGTGTCGAGCACAGGGCTGAAGTACGTCCCATCGGCCATCTGATCCAGCGGGGAGAGATTCGGAGCGCGAAGACGAGCTTTCGAGAAGAAGTTCATCAGCGGCTTCGAGAAGGAGCGCAGGCCCTGGCGGCGGAGGATGTGGAAGTAGCTCGCCGGAGTGCTGGGGTACGTCACTTGCCAGTTGTGTTGCCGAATGCGGTTCTCGAGCATCTCATTGTCAGAGAGGCGGCGGAAGTCCGTCGGAACGGCATCCGCGTCATCGCTGAGCTGCAGGTAACGCTCAATGCGGGCAGAGCTGTGCTCTGGACCCGCACCAGAATAACCGTGAGGGAGAGAAATAATAATACTGGAGAGCTCGTTCCACTTCTCTTCACAGCACGAGATAAACTGATCAAACACTACTTGAGCGCCGTTCGCGAAATCACCGAACTGCGCCTCCCACATGGTGATGCCCTTCGGGTTGGCCAGGTTGTAGCCCATCTCAAAGCCCGCAACGCCAAACTCCGAGAGACAGCTGTTGCAGATCGTAATTTCTTGCGGATCCTTCGCCAGTGTCTTGATGGGAAAGTACTTCAGATTGGTCAGCTGATCGATCACGCAGGCGTGGCGATGCGTGAAGGTGCCCCGTTCGACATCCTCGCCCGTTACCCGGATTGGAAGGCCTTGCTGCGTGTGCAGCGTAGCGAAGGCCATCAGCTCGGCCAAACCCCATTCAATACCCTTTCCCGTCTCTACGCCATTCTTTCGCGCCTCATAGGTACGCTTCACGACGGGATGAGGTACGACCTCCTTGGGAATGGTGGCTAAGTGGAGTCCGATGGACTTCAGCTGGTCCATCTTCACTCCCGTCTCGATTGCCGGAGCGGTAGCGATCGCTGGCGGCTTCTTTAGACCAGGGAGGGACATCGCCCCGGTCTTCAAATCGAACTCGGGCGACACCTTGATGTAGTCTACATCATCCGCCATGGTCTCAAACGCCTTCCGCAG
Source organism: Vickermania spadyakhi (assembly GCA_030849815.1). Lineage (NCBI taxonomy): Eukaryota > Euglenozoa > Kinetoplastea > Trypanosomatida > Trypanosomatidae > Vickermania > Vickermania spadyakhi. Next base: position 28,077 of record JASAOA010001876.1, read on the forward strand.
TGTTTGGTCCCACTCCTTGTCCTTCTCCTTCGCCTCCTCAGGCGTGATGACGCCTTCACTTACCAGCTGCTTCGTGTAAATGTCCACTAGTCTGGGGTGGTTGCGGATCTTTTGGTACAGCACAGGCTGCGTGAAATCCGGCAAATCGGCCTCGTTGTGGCCGTAACGGCGGTAGCACACGATGTCGAGGAACACATCTTGATGGAACTTCTGACGGAATCGAGCCGCAATGGTCGCAGCTCGCACACAGGCCTCCACATCATCGCCGTTAACGTGCATCACAGGGTTGTTGTTAATACATGCAAGATCGGTGGCGTAGTTAAAGACACGGCTCTCTCTCGGGTTTGCAGTGAAGCCAATGCAGTTGTTGATGACCACATGAAAAGTGCCACCAGTGCCGTAATTTTGAACATCGTGGAAGGCGGTTGTTTCGAAGCACACACCCTGGCCAGCGTAGGCTGCATCCCCGTGGATCAGCAGCGGAACCGTTCGCTGGCCCTTCGGATCTCGGTTCTTCTTCTGAAGGGCGTAGCTCTTGCCCAGCACGACGGGGTTGACAGCTTCCAAGTGAGAGGGATTCGGCAGCAAGTCCAGATCCATTTTCTTTCCGTTGCGAAGTGTGATGCTACGGTGCATTCCCATGTGGTATTTCACATCTCCACCAATAACGGCCAAGGCAGAAGGTACACGGCCCTCGAACTCATTGAGGATGGTAATCAACGGTTTTTGGGAAATGTTCGCTAAAAAGTTCAGGCGACCGCGATGGGCCATGCCGACGACGGTGGAATCGGCGCCTTCCTCGCTCGCTGCTGTGAGCGCGGCGTTGATGGCTGGAATAAACGCTTCTCCCCCATCCAGACCAAAGCGTTGCTGTGTCGCGTACTTGATGGAGAGGAACTTCTCAAAGCCGCACGCTCGGACCACATCCTGGTAGTTCACCTTCTTCTCCTCCACCGGCATGGGCTTTTTCACCTCCTTGATCTGCTCACGGAACCAATTTCGGATCTCCAGCGACTCGGCACCCATGAACTCGAAACCAATGGAGCCGCAATACATGGCGTTAAGCTCATCAAAAATTTCTCCAAGGGTCATCGGGGTTTCGCCGCTAGTGATACTCGCATCCATGTCCTTGTGAATATCGGTAGAGACCATAAACGTAATGTTGCGATCCGCTTCAGTGAAGCCAAAGGACGTCAGGTCTAGGGAGGAGCCGGGGGTACGGTTCACCTTGCCGATTCGATCGCCGAGAGGATCAATGTTAGCACGTAGATGACCGTGACGCTCATAGGCTCCTACCATATACGCGAGACGAAGGTTGTCTAGTCGAGTTTTGGCCACACCACCTGCTGCATCCACAGGGCGACTAAACATTGACACCACAGCAGCCTGTCTAGGTAGTTCAATGATGCTTTTGAGTGTAGGGTGCCAGTATGGGTCCACCAGGGACTTGTCCACCTGGTACTGCTCCAACAGATTTTCAATGTACTCCCGATTCGCGGCGGAAATAATTTGATCGAAGGGATGGGGTGGGCGAACTCGTCGGCCAGTCGGCGTAGTCGCATTGCGGTGTGACACGCACAATGCAGCAGGAACGGCCAGCTGGTACGTCTGAGCAGCGCGGCGCATCATCGTTGAGTATCAAACTCAATCGGTAAAAAGTAATGAAAATAAAATGCTGTATAACGAACAACAACAACAACAACAAAAATATGTAAGGAATCCGTTTTGCAGAAGAGAACACTAAAGACTGAAGAAAAGAACAACAGCACCTAACCACATTTTTTCTTTTGTTATTTAGCATTATATTTTTTTGGGTTGTTGTGTAAAATAATAATACATTGACAATGCTTCCCGAAGCACCACCAATAAATTATTAAAGAAAGTTGTGTTGTGTAGTCCTAGAGACGAAGAAGCTCAAAAGAATTTCGTTCATTTCTCCAGGATTTGCTCTGGAAGAGCTTTTGAGAGAGGAGAGGACGCTTTAGGAAACAATGGCATGGGAAGCAGAAGCAGTAAAGTCCCTTAGTACCATAGAGAGAGCGGTCAAAAATATAGAGTTAAGAAAGAGCCATCAAAACTTTATGAAATTCGACATTTATGAAGGGTGAATTTGGAAGAGCAATATGTTTCACGTTGTTTCTTCAGATGTCAATCAGTTTATGAAGATATATCAGAGTTTCTCATCTTCGGTTAATCCAAGTTCAGTAGACGAACTGACGGAAGATACGCTCGACTCGGGACTCACGCTGATAAGGTTCGTAAAAATGCCTCCCCTCGGAATCGCGTCTTTCCCATATGATGCACACATTCCAGTTTTCAACTTCAGTGAGCTTTGCGTTGACAAATCCTCAAGCTGGGCATTCACTGTACGATACCGCAGTTGAAAACACAAACGCCATTACTATCACGAGCAGCACTGCGACAAAGCACTTTTAGGTGCTTTTCACAACTGTCATTTTTATTATTTTTTGTCTAAATCAATACACAAACAAAAAAAAGATACCGCAAACGGGAAAGAAACAATAATAGTAACACTACCAACAATAGCATTCAACAGCGGCAACAACAGCAAAATATAGGACAGGCACACTGCAAAAATATTATTTTCCTTTCTATGTGTCTTCTCTTGCAGAGAGTTCACTTAACTTACTCAAAAGCATACAGTCCCTTCTCCTCATCTATTTACTTATTTTTTTTGTAAAAAAGAATGCGTATCATCTAAATTCATTTTCACTACTGCTGTTCTCCACCAAAAACACAGAGAGAAAACTGTTCTATTTGGTAATAAAGTGTAAAGAAGGAGTCACGGGAAAGAGGAACAGGAGCAAGTAACTAAAACCAACGAAAAAAAAAAAAAAGAAACTGTTACATTATTTTCAAGTACATCGAAAATTCGTTCTCCTACTATTCCACAGAAATAGCGCAGCAGTAAAAAAGTAAGCGTACCCCATTCCTTCCAGCATCGAAATGAAGGAAGTTTCACAATTTAGAAGGAATGAGGCTTGACGAAGGCGAAAGAAATCGTCTTCTGCTGGTTCTCGGAGGTACGAAACCACTTTTTTAATTAACGGCACTATAAACATCATTTCACGGCACGTCCATTCGATTCTCGACAGAGAGAAATTTTAAAAAAGAAGGACGAACAAGACCGCGTTTCTATCATGTTTTAATATGCACAATACAGCATGCGCAACACAACTTAATGTGAATTTTTAGCAATAATTTCCTTAAAATTGTGAGAGAGGCTGGATGTGCCCTTCAGGAGACGATGCATCTCCTCGAACGTAATGCGCTCGAAACTAGGTGTGAAGAGCTTGCCGCACAAGGCATTCAGCTCCGCATCGCTAATGGTCGTAATGTCGAGCTTTTGGAGCACACAACGCTTGAACTCGTCCTCTCCGATGAGGCTATCCTGGGCGTAGTCCGTGATGGTTCGAAACTCCTTCACAAACAGCTGGCGGCGCTGGTCGTACAGCTCCATGAGCTCTCGGGCACCGCGGGAGGCGAGCTCGAGCTCGTTGTTGATGAGACGCTTCTTTTCTGCCTCCTTCGGATCGGAAATGAAGGAGGCGGATTCCTGCCGTAGGCTCTCCTCGCAGATCACATGCCAAGGGCGGTCGTCCGAGGACAGACGGGTGCCCTCCGGCAAAATTCGAGCCGCCACCTCCTCGTACGAGACGTACGACTCCCCGCTCTTGTCAAAGTAGCGCAACACCGTGAGGATCTCCTGCTCCGAGACATCCAGGCCCAGTTGGTTGAAAATGGAGAGAAAGACAGACATCTCAAGGCCTACCTTGTTGTTCATATCGGCACGCAGGAACGCCTCCGCAAGACCTGTCTGTTTGCTGCGCAGCATGGCCTGAAGCTTGTGGACAATCTTGTTAATATCCGAGTGAGAGAAGTCTTCCATGTGCACCTCCATGTACTGGAGGCAGCTCTCATTGCACGCCAGAAAGAGAAAGGGGTGGCTGTTTAGGAGAAGTCGCGCACCCACGTACATGTCGTCGGGGCGGTACGGCCGCTTGCCGTCCGGTGTCATCACCAGCTGGCGAGAAAGGAACTTCCCCCCTACAATACCGCTGTTCCGGATGACCGGCTCGTAAATGGCAATCGTGTTATCGGCGGAGAAGATCGTAATAACAAAGCGGCGGATCTCATCCTCGTATTTGCTGTTGTCCAGCTTCGCCATAAACTTGACAGCGCTGTTCTCGAAGCGGCGACGACGGGAGTCCTGAACCTTCTTGTCCTTCATCTGCGCGATTTCTTCGGCAGTGAGCTCGCGATGCACCGCACCAGGGGGAACGAACGGAGGTGGGTTGGCCCCTGGAACGGGGTTATACTCGGTGATGCCAAACGTCTTGGCGAGATACTCTTTTGTGTATTGGTTGTAGTCGTGAATAAGGATCTTACGGTTGTACAGGTGAAGTACATTACCGATGCGAATGTCCTTATCGCTGTAGTACGCCGTGTCTTTGTCCTCCTTGAACGCCACAGATCCCAGAATGGAGGAGTCGAACTTGCCGTTAGGGTCCTTGGGGATGGCGATCTTCTGGCGACGGAAGAAGTTCGGGAAAGGGTCGCGGCCGCTGTTCTGAGTTTCCTTCTCCACCAGAGCAATACTGCCGTCGCTGAGAAAGTAGTACAGCGTGAGATAGTGCTGGACACCGTACAGACTCTCGGTGTCATCCCACGTGCAGTCGCAGCGCAGCACCTCGCGGTCGTGAGCGAGGAACTGCTGTGTTGCCCTCACCTGCTCCGGAGAGAGCATGATGTTAAGCGAGCTGGTGGTGGCGATGGACGGCACATCGCGAGCGCGAGTAGGGCGGCCCTTCGCCGCGTTGAAGGCATCGACGGGAACGGATCCAGGGGGAGGAAGCTCGATACCTTTCTGACGGAAAAAGTTGCGGGTGAATGGATCCGCGTCGTAGAGAAGGTACGTCTGGCCGTAGAAGGTGATGGGCTGGCCGATCTTGAGGTGGTCAAGGGTGATGGTTTGCCCGTTCGCAAGTGGCACTAAGTGGCGCTTGAGGTTGCCAGCGTAAGCAATACCAGAATTATCCTCCTTCGGCTCTGTAGCACTCATTGTGCCATCTTCCAGGTAGTAGTTTAAGGTGATCTTACGCACTCGCTCCGACTCGCGGGGGCTCTCCGACACGGGTTCCACCGTGTAGCCATAGAAGCGGCAGACGTGACCACTAAGGTCCTCTGCGTCCTCACCAGAGCCAAAGCCCGTTTTACCTCCACCGATAGTGTTAGAGTACGACGGCGCCACAGAAGGGAGCTTGCTGTTTTCTGCAGAGCGATCCTCTGGAACACCAGGGATCTGCGTGGAGCAGTCGTACTTGGCGCTGACGTTGTGACTGCGATGGTAGTTGCGCCGCATCATCTCTTCGCCACAGGTTGATCCGGGCACCATTGGCAGCCGAAAGTCCTTCTTCTTCAGCTGTGTGGGAAGGTACGCCATGATCCACTACAAAGTCAAACGATAGAAAAACTAGAGCGGTATTCACATTTAAAGAAAAAGAAAAAAAAGAAAAAAGAGGGAAAACGAGATGTATCTTTTATGCTGTTCAAGACTCACGAACATGTTTTTTTTTTTTTGTTGTTGTTGTTGCTGCTCAGTATTTCAATGGAACTACCTGATAAGGTATGGCTTTTCAGTGGATTCATTCGCTGTTAAATGACTGCGTCGTGTCATACTCCATCACTGCTTTCTCCAGAACCAAAAAAAAAAATTTAACTGTGAAAAAAAAAAAAGAGAAAAATAATTAATAATTCGTTCAGCAGCAACAGCAAAACAAACAAGGTAAACAAACACACAAAAAATAATAATATTAACGATATATGGATAGGTGAAGTATGATTGAAGGGAAACTATGCCAAAGCAGCCGAAGGAACACCATACCACCTACTCTTTATTCTTCGGAGGGTCATTCTCCTGATCGTAGAGGAAGCGACGTGGAATCAGATAAATAGAGATATCTTTTTGAGCCATACTCGTGAGCATCACCCCATGCATAAAAGCCCTCAGACCAATATCTGTTCCGTGATGTCGTGTGAACCAGCGACTGATCAGACGAGCTTCGCAGACATCAAAGACCTGAAGCAGCCCATCGGAGTACACCGAGGCAACGTACCGACCATCCATGTGAGAGGCGATTCCACGGCAAGCGGGACGGGCAATGACACCGCTCGGGTGTAGCGGCACCGGAAAAGAGTTCGGGCGACGCCGCGGTGGTGGATCCATCGGTGTCATGTCCCCTTCGTACGTTAAGTGATAGCCAACGGTTCCATTGTTCAGCACCATTTCCACATCGCAAGAATCTTCACGAAGAAGGGCGGCCTGAATCTGTCCCACCTGTATCATACAGAGCCCAATCACTTTCTTGTTCGTTTGGATCAGCACCCCATGGTCATCCAACGGAATGCTGGCAGAACTTCGAATGACCCTTAAAGTTGTCTTGTCCAAATTGGCAAATTGGACCACCCCCTCTGTAAGATAAGCGACGCGGAGCTGAGAGAGCGGGTGAACCACAAAAAACTGTTTCGGCACCCGTTCATCCGAAGTGGTGTTGAGGGTGCGCTCTTCGGTGAGCTGCACTTCCTCCATCCGCTGCTGCCCAGGAGTCACCACATACATCGCGATGTTAGCCCCTTCGCACTGAAGAATGCAGCAATAAGTGGTGGGAGGAGAGGAAACCGCCAGTAGCCGACCCTGCACAGGAGAGAATTGGATCGTGTCATGGAGGAGCACAGTGACACCACGACCATCGAAACGCAAGAGCGCCAAACAGCCCCTTCTCGAGCAATGCGACACCGTTGTCGCTGCGGCAAGGATCGTCCCATCTGCGGAAACATCGAGCGCGGAGGGAACAGGGGGCTCACTCATATCATCCTCGTTGAAGTTCCAACTGCCGCGGTCCATCCACGTCGGTTCCTGCTCGTCATTAAGCTCGCAGACGAAGAAATGCAACTCGTTCGTCCTCATGGTCACCACCAAAGAGGTGTCGCTGAGCCATCTCAGGCCAGCGACCTGCTTCCCAAGCATCCGCAGTGGGGGATAGTCCGTGTGGGTTTCAAACTGCGTGGTGAAGAAGTAAACCTGCTGGGCAACGTGGTCCATCACTGCTATCGCTTTAAGGGAGGAGGTAACTATGTCCTGCAAGTCGCTGGGTCGATGTTGCGGTGGGAGAGTTACGAACGGTTGATCCTCAGTGAAGTCCAGGGTGGCAATGGAGCCCTCGATGCTACACGTCACAACCCTCTCCCACATACTTCCCGCACCGAGTTGAAGGTACACACCCGTAATGGCTCCGTTGTGTGGATGGCATTTAAAAATAAGCTCCATATTCTGGCCGTTCACAGCATAGGCGGAATAGTTGAAAACAGAAATGCAGCCAAAATCATCCCCAATAATAATTCGCTTGTTATCGGAATCGAGCATCAACGCCCTGCAGGGCGTGGTCGAAAGAGTGGTTATAATCCTGTGTCTTCTGTGCAGCACCACAGCGCCACTGAAAGGACTGGAGCTCAGAACAATGTCCTTGTCGGCCACCAAATCACTGACGTTGGCAGGATGAAGTTTCTGTTTGTCTGACGGATGTAACACTTTGATTTCACCTTTTATTAACTTGAAAGTCCAAGTCATCATGTAGCCATCACTGGACCCCGTCAGAACTACCGTTGAAGCATCGAAACCATTGGACTGCATCACCCGTAAACTGGTGCAGTACCCCTCACTAAAACAAGACTGAGCGAGGAGTTGCGTTGTACTGAGAGAGAATACGGATAAAAGCTTCCGATTCCCCCCCACAAAAGCCAAGTCTCCGTGAACTTCCAGGACTGTGGGAACCCCCAGCTCACCCGGTTCTATGGAGAGCAACGGCTGTACCGGGGATATCTGAAGAGATGAGCAGTTCCACACCGTGATGGCTAGATCCGTCGCTGTCACAAGATTGTTTTCAGACAAGCTGATCGCTTCCACTTTCCGCGGAAATACGAGCGTGTCCACCAGAGCCAACGTTTTAGCGTTCCACCTATAGACATTGAAAGTACCGCCAAAGGAGACACCTGGCAGGTTTTCCACAGTTGTGTAGATGGCGTCGTCGGTCAAGAGACACTTCTCCACCACCAGGGTGCGACCGTGAGAACAGGATCCAATAACTTCGCTGGAAGAGCCGTCCCATACGAGTAGTTGCCCTCGCTTATGCTTGGTGAGGAACCGTAAAGGCACCTGCGAAACATCGAGCTGCTTGAAGTTGGACCGTACTGCACTTTCAACGTTTTCATTCTTCTGTTGGATGGAGAGGAGTCGAATTCCTTGAAGTCCCACCGGCTTCTGTGGTGCGGGGTTCACACGCATCACGGCACGACTGGGTTGACTTTTCCGGTGTAATTGAATCCCATGTATCTCAAAGGGAGACTTTACGAGAGATGCATGACATCGCAAGAGTTCCATCACCACAAAATATAGGGAAAAAAATCAGAAAGTAATCCTAATAACACTAATAATGAAAAGAATTTCTCTATGAAGTAAACTTCTATTGCAACGGCTGGTATATCAACCGAAAAAAAAAAAGAGTCAATGCAATTTCAAAAATTAATAGTCGTAATTCGATTCTAATTTCTTGCAGGACATTAAGACGGTCACAGCACAACACGAAAAACTGGATCAATAGTCTTTCGTTTTCCTGGATTAGTTTCTTGTAAGAGGTGATGATCGCCACATTAATGTGAACTGTTGGGTGGTGAAGGAATCTCTTTGGATTTCTCACCAGAATCCGCTGTAAAGTAACTGACGTGATGCCCATAATAGTCTACCGAGCTGGTCCGGATGGCGTTGTCCAAAGGAAAGTAGCGACGAAGCAGCTCGACGGTGAGTTCTGGGACGAGGACCTGCTCCTCTACACCCGTTTCGATTGGCGAGCCGCCGTCTCGCGCAGAATGCAATGGCTCTGTTGTTTCATGTGACATATCTGCTGCCATCTTTAGTTGCCCACACGAAAGCTCTGTAGTATACACTAAGCGAAAGCAGTCTCCGTCCGAAACGAGGTATCGATCAATGTCCTTGTTCGAGCTCCCCCTTTCAAGAGCAGGATAGTCGGTCACGTCTTCACACAGAACTGTTTGGGAATAAGCGAAATGATGGTTTCTGTCGCAGTCCAACGAAACTCCCGTTGCAGCATTCGGCAGTACGTCCTCTAACCGCCTTCTCTTGAGGCAGAGACATGCAATCTGAACGGCGTGAGACGGCTCTGCCACAAGTGGCGCACTGTTGTATTCTTCAAGAGGTATACGCTCCGCTATCAGGGCTTGCTTCTTCTCATTCAGATCTTGGCGCACGATAAATGATGGATTTAATGTCAGGAACTGATACGAGTGCGAGGATAACGTTTGCATAGGGTAATACCAAAAACTTTCTGTCTGTGAAGGAGGCCAGAGAGACAGCTTCCTTTTACTTTCTGTTGCCGAAGTGCTTCGATTTGGTGCTTCGCGAAGTTTAACACGCTGCGCCACCGGTAGATCAACCTCATGGGGCAAGGGATAAAACAGGTCCCCACCCCCTGGGTTACGAGAGATTAATAAAGGAACTCCATTCACGTACACCCGGATGTAGTGTTCGGGATGCTCCACCTGCGGTGTTCGCTTGAGCGTCAGCAAGCTCTCCTCGTCCTCCATCAAAAAAACACTCTTCCGGTGTTTAGCGGTGCCGCAGTGAAAATGGATGTCTTGCAGCATTGCCATGGTGGCCGCACGAGTGGAATACGGTGTGAGTCGCTTGTCGCAGCACACACAAGTGTAGCAGTAAGGTTCACGTTGCTGTGCTTCCTCCACCTCCTCACGGAGCACACAGGAGTCGTCCTCTGTATTCGTTTCCTCCATCAGCTCCCGCCGAATGCCGTGCTGCTCCAGCCTGGCAATGAGTTCTTCGACAAAAGTTGCTGTTTTACCCTCTCCCACATCCACCGCATCGTCCGGTGCTTCACCCGCCGCGGTAGAAACACCCAAACTCATTCGCCTACGGGAAGAGACAATGCTTCCATATCGGATATTTCTATCCGCCCTTGTGTGGGGGGAGGCGTTGTGCGAACCAGAGTCCATGATTCTGTCTCGCGGAAAACTGATCTTCAAGGGGTCTTAATCTGCCACCTAAGCCGAAACAAAAGAAATTATTCAGCTATTTTTCTTAATTAGTTTTATCTAGCACGTGTTATTATTATTATTTGAATTCAATACTTCAGCACTCAGAAAGCTACAAGCAATACACACACACAAAAAAAAAAAATAATCAAAAAAATATATATCTAATGGGTGGACACAGTCGGATTTCTTCTGTTTTCTACCCTGTATCCGGCACGGACAACCAACAGTTTAATACAGTTTTCATTTATGAATGGGTGTACCAATACAACTGTCGTTATGATCTTGGAATACCAGCTACGACGTCTGCGTAGCCCTGTTCCATAAAGTATTCATTTACTGGACCGGGAGTGATGACCAACGATAGAGCAAACGGTAGATGCGTCGTGATCTCAATCGTTTGCTCTCTCGACAGCAGGGATCGTCTGCCACGGACTGCGTCGCCACGTGGCTCATTTGAACCTTTTGGTTCGGCCTCGCTGTCGTTCAATACTTTTTCAACGACTTTCATTGGTGAAAAGGGAGAATTTCCTTGAGTACTGTGAAGAAATTGGGTGTGATAATCCTGTAGAAGACGTGCTAACGGTGTCGTCCCAGTCTCCGTCGCTCCTTCCTCTCGTTTAAGCCTTAACAGCCATTGGCTCTCTTGCCAAGCCGCATGATGAATATAATACTCGAAAGACAAGAGCGCAGAAAGAAAATGCACCATGCTATTGTTTTTGAAGGAGATACGATCAAGCTTTTCATTCCGAACAGCTGTAGGAAGAGCCCGCAGCGTATCGACCTGCTGCCCTGTACACGCTGCAGCGGATAGCAAGAGCTTCTTGCAAAGCTCATACACTTCTGTCACCCGCTCCACCAAAGCTTTGTAATCAAGATAGTCCAAAATAACATCTAAGTAGAGACCAAGGGTTTCAAAAACGCATCTCCAGGTAAGGGGCACATACTCGGTGACAGGGTTTTGAACCCCACTTCGACGCATCGCTTCGCTCCATTCAAAGATGAGGGGTAAAACTGTCCCCTTGACTCCAATACCCCAGGCGAGCTCCTCCAGGTCTTTGTTCAAATTGTCGCGGGCACGTCGAAGAGTAAACGACAGGGACCGACTGATGTCGAAAACTGTGACGGCCCCTGCCTGGGAGAGTTTAGGATGGAGCTTCGAGACCCCTTCCGAACCGAATATTCCCGTCAACAGCGCCACTGGGGGAGTGATGGCTTGAAGCGCAAAGGCGCGAAAGAGCTTGACGGATTCTTCTGGATGAGAGGCGAGAAGCGGATGGGACGCCACTGTGTTCTCTAGAACTTTTCCTACTAAATTCAGAGTAATGGCTCCATCGGACTTTCCAAGGTCGAGCACAGAGAGTGCATTTAAAAAGGCTACCACGTACTCCAATGTGAGTTCCTTAGGAGATATGTGATGCACACTGATTCGAAGAAACTCGAGGAACTCTGGAACTACCTTAATGCGGCACGCGTAAATCAGAACAGCAAATTGAACTAAATCTTCGAACTTCTCTCTTCGAAGAACGTCCTTCGGCGGCTTCTGCAGTAGCTTTCGGCCTCCTGCTTTCGCCACCTTCGGCGCCATGGCGGTGATGGCTGGAATGGAAGGAAGGGAACGCACCACGGTGAGCAGCTTGACGGTGTTCGCGAACGATAAATCGGATATCCCCTCGATGAGAGAGTTTACCAGCTTTTGAATTCGAGCCCTATTCCCAACTTCTGTGGGAAAGGCGGTCAGTTGCCGTAAAAGTTTCAGTAAATCTGCTGGGTTGCAGTCAAACGCTTCTCGAACATCATCCAGATTTTTCTCTTTATCCGAAGATCCTTGGCTCTCACTCCCAAACAGCTTACCTTTCTGTCGCTCGTGCTCCTCCACGTGACTGAACACCTTTCCAATCGCGTACTCCGCCACTGCAGCGCACGTCACGTCATTGGTAGGTGACGGAGCCTGACCGTTGATACAAAGAGCTTGAAGGAGTTCTGGCGAATCCAGACCTTCGAGATGCTGAACCATCGGCGGAAAATTGAGCAGAGCTCGAGAGAAGTTGACCCAGTGAGCCCCCCGAAGTGCCTCTGGATTAGAGATAATAAACTCCACCAGATTATTCCGAAACAAATGAAAACTGCTCCAAGGAAACGAAGGGCTGCCAGGGGACGCAGAACCTCCAGGAAAGTGCTTCTCCAAAAATATTCGTGTAGACTTTGATAGAGCTCGCATGGTTCGCACTGCCTCTGCAGCAGGAGAATACCGAGGAGACTCCGTAAAAAACTTGGTGGACCACTTTTCCCCCGGATACGCCGGCAATATCACCGTAATGTTCAACTCCGCATAGCCACGTTCCCCAAAACAGAACATCACTCGCGCAATGTTGTGCAAATTTTTAAAATTAAGTCGGGAAACTAAAATGCGAAAGCAATCCAAATTTACTGAACTGAGACGAATGTATGTTAGATATTCAATAATCTTGCACGCTTGTGTGGTGGTGAGCCTCTTCAAAAAATCCATACGTTGCTCATCCTCGATGATGAACGTTAAAAGATTTTGAACATACTTTCCAGAGGGGTTGACTTCTAATAGAGCGGCTGCATACGCTGCTTCACGACACAACAGACACAGGTCCTTCTTTACTAGCTCCGCTTGAATAGCACTATCATAGCAAGTGCCTTCAAAAATAGGCATGACTTCATTGCGGAGAAACTCCTTGACCTTCTCTTTATTAACCAAAGCCGGATTATTGCCCTTCGGACTGAGAAATCCGTTTAATTGATTGGCAACGATGTGCACAGAAGGTCCGTGAAGAGTGTTAAGCAACTGTCGAGCGCATTGCAGCATGATAACCAACAGCACTAAATCAATTTGTGATACAAAATATTGAGATGCTCGTACACCTCCGTTACATACTAAAACACAAAATATCCTCGGATAAGTCAGAGGAAACAACAAAAAAAAAGCAGTGAAAAGAGTAAGAATTAGTACTTGTCACAAAATTCATCTTGACTAGAAACAAGAGAAGTTACGCACAACAAAAAACACAAAATCTCATCGATTCGATTTCAAGGATACTCCTGGAGTGATGCTACGCCACCGCGAGCACAAATAATTTTTTCATGTTTCTCACTTGCGAATGATATATATTTCTTTCTTAACATCTTCTCTTTTATTCCACGACACTCATTACAACAGAAACGAGGTACAGAAGATCGAGATATATATTTTTTGTTGTTGACGCTGTTGAACAGGTTCTCTGTTTTTGACTGCACATCTGTATTATTCAACGTCCAACATCAAAACAAAGTTTAACAAAAGTAAAACATAAAATATAGAACAAAGAGAAAAAAGAGTCTTGTGCGTGAGCATCGCCTCCCTCGACAACGAAATTAGATTTCTGGAAGAAAATGTCTCTTGCTTCGATCTGTTTCCCACTACAAGAAGGCTTGTTGTTGTGTCTCCGAACACACATACACACACACAAAAAAAAGGAACAAGTTAATTCGTAAAGAAAACGACAAAAAAATAATATACTATATTTTCATATAGAATACATGTGAATACAATAAAAGAAATACACGCGTATTGTGAACAAAATTTTAATTTCCGTATTCTTCGTATGAAAAAAGGCAAATTAACGTTCATCGCACTTTCTTAACATTCTGTTGGGACATTGACACTGAGTCGAAAGAGGAAGTCTGTGTTTTCAGCTTTAAGACAAAAGAGGAAAAAGAGCACCGCTCTAAATTGGTAACAGACAAAAAAAGGAGGGCATTCCTGAAGGGGATCCTTCGTCTTCAACTACTTGCCTACAGGAAAAGTACCAACGTTATGCACAAAAAGTTAGACTAATGCAGTAGAACTGAGTCGGCCAAAACTCTAATATGGACAAGCTTCAGAAACAATAATAATAACAATAATAATAATAACAACATGCATGACGTCTTAGTTTTAGTACCACTACGGCGTCCTTGTTTTCTATCACGGGAGTAACACTCCTGTGTTGTAGTGATTGGAGTAGTCGTTTAATTCTTCTCTTCACTTGTGAGTCGTGTGGAAGAATCGGTGGCTGCAGAGCGCTGGCGGTTCGCAGTGGCAAATCGTGAATCCATCTCAAGGCAGCGCAGCAGCACCTCCGCATAGGCGTCATCCGCGGTGTTCGGTGGGCGGGGCGGCTCCGGCACACCCCAGGAGCGCAGCACCGCCTCCAGCTTGGGAATCCGTCGGCTCCGAGGGAAGCGGTTGATATAAGTTCGAATGGACGCACTCATACTCTGAGGTTTTCCACCGCATTGGCGCAGGCCACAGTGGTCCATCGGCGTGACTTCATAAAGGGTCATATCTTCATTGATAGTACAGTAGTGTGACAGAACGGAAGCTTGAGTGAGCACACTGCGATGGGAGCTCGTGCAGTTCACCCGGCGCAGTTCAGCGTCACTGAGTGACAGCCACGTCGATCCGCTCAGGAAAATCTGATCGGTGCACTTCTGAGTGGCGATCAGCCGGGCCAGCGTCAAGCAGCGGCCGCGCCACATGGGCTGCAGCACACCACGCACCTTCATCTTCACCATCAGGCTCGTCGCGACTCCGATGGCCACGCGAGGAAGGACCGCGTTGAGGTTATGCGGCACCACCACACTCGATTCCCGGCGACGAGAGACATGCGTGACACCAGGCCTAGCGCGTTGAGCTTCTGCGGTGCGTTGTTGGTCGCGTGCACCACTGCGGGACCCTTTTTCAGGTGATGCAGCGTATGGCACACCCTCTGTTCGCATCACTTCCGAACGCTTGCAGCTCAGGTTCACGTTCGTCGGCCCAAAAATCTGAATAGACGGCAGTGAGTCCACGGACTGACGGCGATCTACTGGTGGTCTGCCCTCCTCCTCACGCAGCTGCAGACGGCGCTCCGCTCGCTCCGCCGCCACACCCGCGACGTCCATCGCGCCAAGCAGCACTGCCGCCTCACGCACCTCCATGCAGCACTGCAGCACCGCGTTCACGTTGTGGCTCACCACTGCAGTCATCGAGCCCTGTCGCTCAATCACGTGTAAGTTGTGGTAGTAAATTGAGTCCATGATGACGTTCTCCAGCGTCTCGATCGCGTTCACCGCCGCTTTGCTCCCCTCGCGCTCCAGGATCTCCGTCGCCATCCGCCCGTAGTGGAACACGGCACACGTTACCGGATACCGGCAGTCCAGCGGTGCGCTCGTGTCCTTCACGCAGCACGAGGCGAACGCGCAGCAGCACCACAGCAGCAGCGCAAGCAGCGAGCCCACCATGGCGATGGAGAAGTAAATAGCTGCCCTTCCCATCTTGTTGATCATCGGCGGCTCGGTGGGCAGCACAGTCGTGTTGGGAGGGGGCGGTTGGGTTGTGCTCGGCTCCAGCGTCGTTGTCGTGGTACTCGACGTCGACGAGGTGGACGTGGTGGAAACCCGACCTTGAATGGGTGGAGGCGCTGTCGTCAACGTGTTCATCACCACGGCGGGGAACACGTTCGCGGTGGTCGGTGCCCACACCTGAATGATGCTCACGAGGTGTCGGCTCGTCGCTCCCCAGCTCCGCTGCCCGTAGCACGGCACCTGGCCACCCACGTCCAGCTGAGTAGGGCACGCATCCTTCTTAAACTCCAGCAGAAGCCCCAACACCTCCACACTCTGGGTGTTGTACAGCGTGTTCACAAGAGTAGTGGCGGAGAGGTCCGAGTCACTAGCCAGCATGGTCCACCGTAGCACCTGGGCCATAGCAAAAAACGTCATGTACGCAGGGGACTGGTTCTCGGTCGTCGTCTTTGTGATCTTGTGAAACGCCTTCAGCAGCGGTGACTTGCTCTCCGCGTACTGGGACATGTCCCCGCCCTGCGGCAAGTTCGTCGACGTCAGCAGGCGGTTTCGTGCGCTTAGGCTCACCGGTCCGCACGCCACCTGCAGTGCGGGGTACATCTGGATGTAGTCCTCCCACGGCAGAAACACAAACGCATCGGGGTTCTTGTCCAGCAAGTTCATGATCAGTGTCTCGCTCCCCATCCCGCCTACAACGAAGTTCACGCCGTCCTTCGACAGCTGCGCCTCCAGCGCGCTCAACTCGAACGATTCTTCCGGCTCGTCCTGCAACCACTCCTTCGCCGCACCTTTCGCTAGCGCAGAAAGCGCCTCCTTCGCCACATTCTTGTAGAAGAACCTCACCTTGCCCTTGAACTTGGCCAGGTACACGTCGTCCGGGCCCACATCGGGTGCATTCGTCAGCAGCATCCCGTAGCAGTCGTACACGCCCTGCTGCAGTGTAGGGGTGACTCGAATCGAGAACTCGTCAAATGTAGCGGGTTCAGGCTGCGCGCCAACCGTGGAGATGAGGTTCAGCGCCATCCTCCCCGACAGATCCATTCCTGGCACCCCGGCGCCGATGTAGATCTGCGCCGGGGAGTCCGCCAGAAGCTGCGTCCAGTCCGTTGTGTCGTCCACCTCCGCCGACCCCAGAGAAAACTCTCTCGGTGTCTTGATCTCCGTGGACGTCGGAATCGCCATGTTACTCACCACGCGCTCCAGGAAGCTCAGGGGCACTTTGTTCACCCCCAGTTCTGCGTTCTCCTTAGCGTAGAGCACTGAAACTGTGCCGAACTGATAGAAGGTTGAAGGGTCGTAGTAGCACTCCGCATCAGAAGTCGCGATAGAGTAGTTCGCATTGCTGATCTTGTTGAGCTTTTTATTCAGCTGGTCCACCATCACTTCGTACAGCCACACCACTCTTCCACCTTGATTGCAATTACAGCTATCGCTGTTGCCGCAACTGGGCGGTGCAGCAGCAAAACCTCCGACATGATAATCCGCAATGTTGTACCCGAAGCCGCCACCAAAACGAGGCAAATTTTCATATGCCTGAGGGCCGTACCACAATAAGATGCGAAGGGGCAAGCCGTCGGTGCACCGAGATTGAGGAGCCTCCATCACGGTAGCAGCGAGCCTGCCTTGAAGCCACCCCGCCACACTGAAGATCTGATCACTAGGGCTGTCCGAGTTCAGGGCTGGGCCGCTGAACAGCCTCCACTGAGAGTTAAAATCAACGATGTACTTGTGTTGTGTCTCCTTTGCCAGCGCGTTGGTAGTTGTCACCAAGAAGCGCTGGTTGTATCCTGCAGGAAACCCATTCGCCGCGAATGCCTTGTTCACATTCAATTCCACAAGACCATAGCTGTCATTAGGGATGGCGATCACCGTGTTGATGGTCTTCACCGAAGTTACCATGGTGCCCATGATGCCGGATTCAACGAGGTACGACGCGCCATACACAATGATCATTTGTGGAGAGTAGTCCAGCAGCTTGGAATCCGGATCACCGGGAAAGTGAGCACCTGCATACCCGCCGTACCACCGATCACCTGCAGCATAGCGGCGGAGTGCGTGAAGTCCTTCATGCTCATCGCAGCGATGCGACTGATTCGAAGCACGGTCATGGCGTAGCGCACCAGGAGCACCGTTTCCAGAGCCTGTGAAGGGTTTCCCCACATGATCAGGTTCCACTGCCGCCAGTACCGCCACTTGTCACTGCTCATACGTGGGCTGAAATCCAACGTGTCGGTCGGCCCGGCCCACTTGCCCAAATCAAACAAGGCGTCCTCCAGGGCTCGGTACGAGCTGCACACAAACGCAATCCACTTCTTCTTCGCATATTCTGCCTTCACTTGAGTAAAAATTGCGGTCTGATCAATCGTGGTGAACTCCATAGTGCTCACCTCCATGATGGCGCTGGCTTCCAGCCCGACTTTGCAACCCTGTAGCTGCGTCTCGTACTGTGCTTTGCTGTGCGATGGATTACCACCGTCGGATGTGTCGCTCGCCACATTCCACGTGCCAATTTTTACCGCTGCAGTCGGAGCCGGATCGCAAAGATAAATGCTTGTGTCCCCATTGTCTGCCTTCACCCACACGGAAAGGGGGGCACGTGACTCAATCCATACGAATTGCACTGGAAAGGTCGACGTGCCGAGGAGCAGCACAGTGAGAACGAGGTAGGAGATGTGGAAGAGGCCGTTGCGAGAGAAAGTGCGAGCCATTGTCTCCACAGAAATGACAGAGCAAAGAGTGTATCAGAAGTGCAGTGCCAGGCGACTGAAAACAAAACAAAAAAAAGTAACGAAAGAAAACTTAAATAATAGGTGGAGGAAGAAATATTTTATGTAGAGAACATCAATCACCCGCAGCGCGCACAGACAGCGCTGCTCATACACTCGAAGCGTTAAGAGCGAAAAAGGGAAAAATAAACTTTTCACGCCAAGCACAGTCCACATACGAACCAAAAAAAACACCTCCCATGGCCATGACGAAGAGTAAGAAAGGCGAATCTAACCCACACAACCATCTAGGGAGTGCTGGTGGCTCACTCCTCACTACTCCTGCGGCGAAGAAGTCAACGAGTGGGTCAAAACAAGCATGTATGGTACTACTAGTTCTGACAATGCTGAGCACTTCAACGTGTTGCCAGGACCGGCTTCCAGTACCCTTCATCCTTGTGGCTGTGACTACATTACACCTTTCCTGCGGCGCTGAACCTTTAAAAGATACGCCGCGAAACGTTTAAGACGATAAAGCAGTTCCTGATTTTTGTGAATGACGAGATAATGCCAAGACGCGAACACATCAACTTCACCAATTAGATTCAGTGCCGCGAATGTATTTTGCCTCTCTCGGATAAGCTGTCTATTCGAGAGAGGCACTATGGTGTACTTTTCGCAGTATCGCTGAAACTGCTGCGAACACGAGAAAGTTTCAGACGCAAAATCATATTGGTCTTCCGCCTCTTCGGAAGACACTTTCCGCACTTCGAAACACGGAAAATAGTTTCTATAGATCAGAAACAAATCCATCACGGGTGTCTTGGAAGTATCGACAGCCTGAATTCCATGAGTTCGGAGGAATAAACCCGTCAACTTCGTTGCCCCTCTCGTTTCTTTTCTTAGTTCCTTACGGGATAGACAAAATCCTTGACACACACGAAACAAAGCATGAGTGCTTTTGAAAGTATAAGTCTCGCGAAACGATGTCTTCTGGGGGTGAGCGGCATTAGAGCCTGTGAACGTCAAAAACGAATGTTCTACACCGAGCGATTCCTCCGGCCTTGGCAAACCACGTATCACAACTCTTCTTCCACCTAATTGCGGGTAGTAGTTATGATACGACGCCCACAACCTCAGCGAGTGGCGAGGAAAACGCTTTTGAAAGAAGCGAACAAACTCCAACTTCGTTATCCACTTCTCCCATTGACGACAGCGAGATTTTTCTGGCACTAGCAAAGGTTTGTTAGCCATGGCACAGAGGTGGCCCCACATTCTCCATGAACTATCCGTAGCGAAGTAGAAAACTTTTCCGTCCCTCCGTACTCCACGCGGGTAGCTCAGAGGCGTCATCGCAGTTCCAATGAAATTCAACGGCTCCACAGCGGAGAGTAGGGTATAATGCGCCTCCGCCACAATATCCACCAATTGAGTCCCCCCCCTGTACACCTTCTCATTGTGCGGCACCACCCTGTTCCTATCGAAAGCGTCCCACATCTCTTCCGGCAAGAAACGATGGACATGAAACATGTCTCTTTTCGACACCGATTCCTTCTCTTTGGACAGCGACAGCATGGCGGATGGGATGAGCGTGGCCGGGTCTGTGACATCTGTCGCACTGTGCCCGTACGAATCCAGCAGCACGCCTCCCGAAGCAATCCCAAAGCCATGCAACACATAGTTGTTAGGGTCCACCAGTACCTCTGGGAGCTCCGAGTCCACCGCTGCCTGCCCCATCGAAGAGTCCGCTGGCGAAGGCTTCTGCACTACTGCCGCCAAAGGAGACGACTCTCCAAAGATATGGGAAGGGGAAAACGATCCATCCGCTGCTTCGGTTCTGCAGAGAATATTATTGATCAGGAAGAACCTTCCAGTGTCACACATTACTGTGATTGTGAAGAGAGCGGAGAGATAATGCTAAAGCATTCCTGAAAAGGTACAAAACACACAAAAAGAAAAGGTCAAGAGCTGATCACCAAAGAAAAGAAATAGAGAGTAGTCAAAACTTCTCACAGTTAAGCATCTAGCTCAGCAGGCCATTCAACAGCAGCATACAGATATTTGTGTCTTTTTTCAATATTCTTTTTTCTAGGGTGTCCAACGGCTATCAACGAATCAGATAATTTACAATACACATCAATAGATTTTGCTAGTAAATATGGAATGCGGCTACACACTCCCTTTTTCCCAGCAGGGTCAAACACAAGAAAACAAAAAATAAATAAATAAATACATATCTAAAAAACGTACAATAAGATGATGACCGTCGTCCGTACATATATGGCGCACACTCGCACACCGCCATGATTTCATCCCTGTGAAGTGCATCACGCTCAACAGATCCTTTTCATACCGCAGCAGGTAGAAATTGATTCGATCAGTATTAGTTGCGCACGACACAACACGAAAAAAAAAAAAAGTGCATTCCCTCGACTTTCTCAATGTCGTATAATTTCTTTGTGGAACACCTTCCGTAAATCATAAAATTCTATTCTCAAGGAGAACTTTCAATGGGTCACGGTTCTTGAGACCACCCTTTCAGGGATGTCATTGGAATTACGGAGAATATGCATACATACATATGTAGTATTACTGTTAAAGAATACTGTGTGGTTGCAGGTTACTCCTCTTCGTTTTCTTCATCAGCTTCATGGCCACGCATCGAGAACTCGATCAGTGGCCGTCTCGGTGGGTGCTCACCCGAGAAATAGAGTGAAACTCCTGCAGCGGGTCTACATCGTCGGCATCGAAACGGGTGTGGCACGGACTCCCTCACACCCCGCACTGGTGTCCCATCTCCTCTCACAGAATCTTCGGCACGAACGCTGTGAGATGTGGAGAACGTGAGGTCATCAAACGAGACGGAAGTGAGTCATACCATTTAGCTTCCAAGAGCACTTTGAAAATAGCGAGCTAAATATGAGAAGACTTCCCTACACAATTCATCGCTCGTTCCGGCCTGAAGTTCTTCAGTCGAGCACACTGGAACTCCTCTCCGAGAGTTACCATCACAGCGCCTTAACTTCAGCCCTCAGCACCAGCCACTCAAGAAGTACCCCTTCGATTCTTTTCCTGCACGGTGTTCCTAAGGTTGACTCGGTCCGACCCGCTGCCACCAATGCGGCATCGTCCTTCGACTTCCTTGCCCCACCTCGGCCAAGTGGAATGTTCAGCCAACACCGCACAAGCTGCACTCCGCTCTCCACCCACGCATCCTCTGCGTGAGAAGCCATCGCGTCACTCGCAGCCTGATCACCCGTCCTTCGACATACCCGCTCCGATACTTCCTGTCGCGACCGATAGAAGATCACCTCTGTTCCACAAGCATTGGCGCTACCCTATCTGAGTCGCTCTCATAGTAATAGTTGCGTATTCCTCTGCATGTAGAAAATAATTTAATAAAATCACTTCCTAATTCGTTTGGGTGAATTATCTTTTTTTTCATCATTTTCAGATTGCATTAGATTGTTGTTGTACGTCATTGGTTCAAGTTGCTGTAGACTGTTGTTGTACGTAATTGGTTCGCGGAGGCCGTCCATGCTTTGATTGGACGATGCATTAAGAGATGTGGGTGTCACAAGCCAAAGTAGTGCAACTACTTTGGCTAATGCTGCAAGCACATTCATTTCTTCGCTTGTCAAACAGTAGTGGATTCGTGAAGCCTAACAGCCGAGAGCGTGGTATGCTGACAACAAAGTGATCAAAAACAAGGGAAATAACACAAAAAAAGAAACGAAAAGAGAGAGCCACAGATAGCCTTCCACTAGGAGAAAAAAACCAAACAAGACACATCCACTGCTCTTTCCAAGCCTCACGCACACCCATCAAAAAAAAAAAAAAACTTAAGTTAGATTAAAAGATACACAAGATGGCGATGCTCTTCGCACCAGCATCAACCAAATGGAAAGAATGAAACATAAAAATAAAATGGTAGAATATATATATCGTCAGTCGGTTTCTCTCTCCCACCGTCTCAGTTACAGAGCGGCTATTCGCTTCTCCAGTTCTCCCGACGCCTTCAAGCCCTGAATGGAGTCACAGCCACCAATGAATTCCCCGTTGAAGAAGATGGCCGGGACGGTTTCATGCTGGTACGCCTGGTAAAGTTGTTTACGAAGGTCTTCCCCGTTTTTCATTTGATCGCACTCGTACACCTTCATGTCTTTGGCAAGAGGCTTCAAGATCTCCTTCGCCTTGACGCAGAACGGGCACGACACCCACGAAAACATGACGACCTTATCGGCTGCGATCAATTCAGCAACGGACATGTGGAGAAGTGAAAAGGAACGCGAAAACGTGATTGAAAAAAAAGAAGACTTTTTTTTTTGGTGATAATACGAATACACATAACACGGATGAGGAAAGAAAAAAAGGTTAAGCAGTGTAGATGAAGAGAGCGTCACAAACGGTATTTCCGTATTGGCAAACATATGATGTTTAGTAACATTATTTCTGCTCTCAATCATTCAGAGGTTAGTATAAACCTAGACTAAGAGGTCCATATGAAATAAACGTCGTATCGTCGTATCGTATATTTAGTGGAATGATGACACCAGTATAAATATATACTACATTACAGGGTGAGACGTAAGAGCCGTCTTAGAGCTCAATCTTAAGCTGCAAACGCCGGCTACGCGTCACTAGAAATGGAGTTTGTGTTTTTTTTAATTTTAGGCAGCGGTGTGGTAATCCTATTAGGTGGAGCCGGCGCGAGCCCCTTTTTTGATTTAGACAGGCTCTTCCGCCCCTTCGATACACTTTTCTGTTTCTGAGGTGTCTTTGACTTTCTGCGTTCGTTCGACAGGGATAGCTTCGAGACCGGTGGAGGAAGGCCTCTGACAGCACGAAGAGGACCAGAAACGTTCGCGAGCGGAAGTTCTTCGTCAGTTAGTGCGGGTCCATCTCGCGCGAAGAGAATACTGGATCGAACAGGATCCGCAGACCGACTGCGATGCTGGCGTGGTGGTAGAGAACTGCTGCCATCCTCTGTGCCGTTCTGAGCTGACCATTGCAGTATTGCATCCGTAAGGCTCTCGAACACCTCGGACACATTTTCCTTGTATTTCAGCATTTTGCACGAGAAAGCGGAGCTCAAGGTCCCAGTGGCGGAGCGGTCTCCTTCCTTGTGGTCTTCCAGCGAAAAGTTTTCTGGCGCAAATGCCAACAGCAGTGGCGACCTCTCGGCACCTTTCGTTTCCTGTTCCGCAAAGGTTTGGTGGAGGAACTCGAGAGCCTTGCGTTCCCCAGCCGAAGCAGGAGCCGTGCAGCTCTTGTGAATCAAAACAAGAAAAATCGAAGACGTGCTACAACTAAGTATGTGCTGCTCGAGCTCCCCTCGCCCACTAGACATCCTAACCGAGAAACTCATTTGACTCAAAGGGGGTCTCGCCAGCGTTCGAGCGACGTCATGGCCCCACTGTTCGGCTTCTCCTCGTTCACTCTCCCGCGTTACAATATGTAACACGAAGGGTACGGCATTGCCTCGACGAGCCGCGCGATTGACATGATTCGATTCCGAATGGTGCACCGACGAGCGCTCCCGCACCAATCCACTGCCGTTCAGTATCGAAGAGGATCGCCGTCGCCGAGCTTTGAAGTTGGAAGTATCAGAATGAAGCGACCCGAACGAAAGTTCATTCTTCTCCTTATTATCCGCCGAGTTTGCAAAGTTGAGAGAAGTCATACTAAACTCACGCAATTTAATTGGCGCACCAGCTGCAACAGACAGCAAGTTATCCATTTCTTCGGATCCAAAAGATTTTTCCAGGGCAGAAAGAGTGTACTCCAACAGCTTGTGCTGTTCCAGCAACGAAGTCCAATTACCACTCCACGACTCAATCTCCCTGGAGACGCTGTTGACAAAGGAAGTGATTTCCTTCTTTCGAACAATATTTGTCGAGCGATTAAAAACCGGGGAAAACCGGTGTTTAATGGTGTTATTAATCAGCTTCATCTTGGCTTCCATAGGACTACTCAGCGCATCTTCTTCTTTGCTTGTAGAAATTCGATTTGCTTGAAGTTTACCCACGGCAGCCAATTGAACGATAACGGCAACAGAAGTGTTATCAAAGATGTCGTTGTCCCGTATCATCGAAACACTGTTGTTCTCCGCCACCACACCTTCCCGGTTCAGAAAAATACTGTTGGAGCGAATTAGGGGCCATTCGTCCTCCTTCTCGCTCGACGACTTGCCTATCCCGATCACGTGAATACCTATACCGCACAGCTGAACAATGTTATGGGCAATGTCTCCAGAAGTGGAAACCAGGATACCCTCACCATCGCAGGAGCAGACCCGATTATGTGTAACGATAATCTTACTCTCGCCTTGCCGGTTGGCAGGAATCGCGTTACTGGCTTTAGACAACGTGGCATCCTCCACCCAAATACCGTTTTTAGAAAACACAATTTGATTCTCAACAAACTCCCCACTGTATGCCACAATAGCGGTATTCACGGTATCTAAGATTCGATTCCCTGCAAATTTACTGCCTGAACATGGGAGAGCGCGAATACCAACTGCACACTGTAGGATGAGGTTTTCTGACATGCACGCGACAGAGTAGCTGCGTGATTCGATGCCTGTTTTGCGCTTCCCAATTGTATTATTTGTTCCTACAATCTTGGTATCATTGTGAAGCACAAAGGCACATTCTGAGGGCACCCTCACCACGTCTTCTGGGAGAAAGGTATTGCTGTCAAACCACGCGAATCCATCTTCCATTCCTTGCACCGTACCACCCATGATGTTCCGGCGAAAGACCGCTGCACCGAATTCTCTAGACACCACATCTCCCAATCCCGCGTTGTCATCGCTCGCATTGTCCATAAACAAACTCTTCTCGACCACGGTGTTTTCCTTTGGGATGTTCCCATTCGAAAGGGACAGCGCAGACTCGCGTATACGGGCAGTTTTGCTGAAGCGCACCATGACACCTGCCACGTGATGCTGACGGAAAATACACTCCGTAAAGACGGCCTGACGCTCGGTATCTGGAGGAATGACACATCGCACCGCATCGATTCCGACATCATTCGAGACAAAAGCACACCGCTTGGTCGTGGCCTGCGACTCTGGATTTAAGAGAATGCCGCTGGACAGCGTCTTCGTCTTGGAGCCAATGGTATATTGATTCGCCAGCGAAACAATGATGGGAAGCCTGATACCCTCTAGCTCGAGGTCTGCTTTACCCTCCGTCCACTTATACGTTGGCATTTTTTCCTCTCGACCGCGAGCAGTGGTGTTCCGTTTGAAAATACACTCCTCAATGAGCGGAAATGTCGCGGCACCGCAGATCTCAATCCCCGCACGTGTGTTACCAGAGAAGGTGTTCCGGAAGAAACGTGGTGTTCCCCCATTGCAAATAATGGCGCCAATGACATTATCGCAGAAGTGGTTTTGTGCAACGAGAAGGCGCTCCGAGTCCACAAGTGGGCGACCCCCCTCCGCAGACTTCCCAAGGACGGCCTCTTTGGAGCGATCTTCCCCGACCACCACCAGCGGCGAGAAGTTGTCTCGGAACTGATTTTCCTTGACGATCGCAGAGCCCTCCGTCGAGTTTGCCGACGAGAGCAACATCGCCACAGCGCCATATCCGTGATTGGTGAAAGTATTCCGGAAGACCAAGACAGGAATGGAGCCGGAGCCGGAGACAACGACGGCCTGTCTTTTTTGCTCCGAAAACGTGCACTTCACCACGCGTGTTTGATAGTCCAGAGCCGTGCATGGTAGCGACTCCTGCGGAGGAACATCCACGTGAATTCGAACCCCTACCCCGTTGGCCCGAAACGAATTTTCCTCCGCAACGGTGGCGGACGCCATGTGCCCCAAGACCATCACCGCGTCATCCGACACGTGATGAAACATGTTACGGCACAGCCGAGCATTGTCAGAGCTCAGAACGCCAAAGCAGCAAATACCCTTCGACGAGTCGTGAACGGTGTTGTCCTCCCACATAAACGTTCCAGGCGGAGGACGTTGAAACAGCGCAGCGACATGCGGGACCCGATAAAGGACTTGAGAGGCGTGATAGCAGCTGTGGGGAGTGGCAAACGTATCGAGGAGCAGCAACGACTTACTGTTGTCTCTCGCGATAATAATGTACTGAGATGTGACCTCCCCTTGAGCGATGCGGTTCCCACAAAGATCATTCCCCGATAGCTTCGCACTGCGTCGTCCAGAGACAGCAGTGTCGGCAATCGTAAAAGGAAAGTCTTTCAGCTCCACAAGGGGTGGAGTTGCCTTCTTTCCTTCCAAAGTACACCGGGTCCACTCTTGGCAAATGTCGCGGTGGTACTTTTCAATCGCATCGGTGAAGGCTAAACTACACGAGACAGAGTCCTGACACTGAAGCTCCACCACGTGCTCACAATAAATCCCCACTTCTAGGTTATCGTGGACTGCATTATCTCGGACGTGCAACACATATTCGGCATTGCTACGAGCCATGTAAGGTTCTGGCTCCTCAAAAGAGCGCTTGGGCGGCCCATCTGTGAGAATTGTTTTCCTTTCATTTGTACTCTTTTTAGTTTTTATTTTGGAAACTTCAATGTTTACGGCTGTCATGGAGTGAAACAACTGAATGTGAATGCCTTGCGTATTTTTCTGTATCTTGTTTTGTTCCAAAACCATGGAGCGCTGATTATCCCTCATTTCTCTCGGTGTCATTCGGGATCTACCACGGGCACTTAAATTCAACCTACCCGTTTTAATGGGTGTAAATTCATTTTCACTAGGATCCACGTACGCTGCGGTTTGTTTTGGAGGAGTGCTCGCACGACGGTGGGAATTGGTGTGTGGAATGTGGTGGGAGAAGAGAGACTCGGACGTGAAGAAAGCCCCAGGGAACATGGACGCTGAGCCTGGATTCGCTCTCGCTTCCTCGTCCCACTCCTTCATTAATGTAGAGGACGTGGAGGTGACCTCGTCCAGTGGTGAAGTCCGTTGAAGTAAATGATGAAAACTTCGAATCCCTTTCCCATAAAACACACCAGCTTGATGGTTTTGCTCTATACGGTTTCGCTGAAAGGTTGTTCGGCATTCTATTTCAGCCCACACACCAATACCGCCGTCCGGAATTGAAAGAAGGCGTGTGGAGGGCCTCGTTTCAGTGGTAAAGCCGAAGGCATCGGGCATGTTCCCTCGTTCGGGTTTTCGAGCCGGAACCAGCGCCGTTGCAATCCCAATGCCATCCGAGGCGGCAGAGGCTAATTGACGAATTAGGGTGACCGTCTCTGTCATTGCGTAACGCTGTACGGTGAGCCACATCTGCAGTATTTGATAACCCGCTGCATGGGACTTCTTTCTTTCGTTTGTCACTGACGGCGCGGCCTCTGACACGCGTCGCTTGGCCGACTCCCACAGTCCAAGTACAGTCACCAGCGCCGTGCGACTAAAATCACGTTTCGCTGCGGGAACACCTTTTGGTCGACCCAAAGAATTGTTCAAGCAAATGGAAGCGTCACTGACCGTACCTTTGGCTCCTTTACCGCTGTAAACTCCAGCAAGACCATTCCGAGACACTTGACCACCATAAATCATCGCAGCCGATCCCGAGCGGAGCAACACACCTAGAAAGATGTTCTCTACAATAAGGTTATTTTTCATAAAAGGATGACACATAGAACCGATACTCACCCCGATACTGCATCCTACAACGGTGTTGCCCTCCAGAAACGGTTCAGCTCGGGCACGATCGTCGTGATGCTCTTTGGTCGTGCCAAGCATTGACGTTCCAAGTAGTGCTTCAACAGTGGCTCGAGAAGACAGTTCTGAGAGTGGAAGTTCCTTCTTCTGCCGGGGTTCGACATCACACACGTCAAAGCGATCCATGTAAATACCACATACTCGATTAGACTTGATGGTGTTTCGAAGCAACTGGACATGCTGATTAGCAGATTGAGAAAATCCTAAGCGATGCGCACCTTTGCTCGTACCGTCGATTTTCTTGTCTCCAGAGCGAAATGGGGTTTCATTGCTGGTACAAAGCAGCACGACGCCGTGAATTGTGTGCTCCATAATGTCATTCTCTTCGAAAGTTGTGGCGGACGGTCGAAACTGGGAATTGCTTTGTGAGCTGGTGGCGAGTGCCTTGAACGGCGCTCCGACCGCGCATAAGGCGATAACCCCCACGGGGCACTGCCGAACCGTCGATTTCCGCACTCGGCCGCCTGCCCCGGCGTCACTCAGAATGCCACAGACGTGGCAGTGTTCAATCACGTTTTCACCGTCCCATTCCGGTCTTCCGTTGTCGTAAAGATAAAGGCCAACATATGCACAGTTGGAGACGCAGTTACCGCTAAACGTGCCATGACCCCCAGAAAACAGTTGAACCCCATCCAAGCAGTCGCGGACACGATTATTCCGTCCGCCTTCAAGGCAAGAGCTGTTCGCCACAGAAATTCCTACTGGGGCATCGAAAATATCATTGTCGTTCAGAAACGCTCCAAAGTCTAAAAACGACTCCAAATGGACATTGACTAGTTCGTGCTGGTAAATATGGTTTCGATTAAAGTGTGTTCCAATGCCGCTACGTTTATGATGTGAACTGTGTGACGAACGAGGAGCAACGTATGAATACGCATTTGCTGGCATTTTTATCGGATGTTTGTCCCAGTATTTGGTGTCGCCTAAGATGCCGTAACTCCCATTATGAAATATGCGGTTTTCCTCCAAAACACAGTCTACAGCCGACTGAAGAAGCACACCACCAACTGCGTTATCTTGAATATCGTTGTTCCGCATGGTGGCCAAGTGAAGGTTCGTATCTCGAATTCCAGCTAAAAGCATCTGGCTTTTTCGTCGTTGAGAGAGGTCATAGCTAGGGGAATAATACGCCGATGTAACCGGGAGGTCGTCCACCGAGCGGGATGATCCGATTTGCACCCCAAAACGATTTTCAACAATGCGATTTCTCTCGTATAACCCCGCACTCTCCGCACCCAATTGAACGGCACAAAAGTCACACGACGTCAAGACGTTCTCCTCTACATGCGGATGACCTTTGCGCTGGCACACAAAGCCCATACCATAGATCCGATTGATTTCGTTCTTGATGAATTTTCCTTTACCGTTTTCAGATACCATTACACCGACAGCTTCGCGAGAAATGTGATTCTCTATGCAAAGTGGATTCGCAAGTGTGCGGACGTATATCCCACATAAACCATTTTCGAAGATGCTGTTGTTGATAATCGTCCCCTCCGAAGCGCTAGCAGCAATGACGCCACACCCCGTAGAGCCGCATATGGTGTTCTGATCGCACCGGGGGTTCGAGCCCGGATCGACAATGATAAGATTGGCGACGACATTCTCTCGCAGCGCGTTCTTCTCAACGAGTCCTCGTCCCTCCTTTTGAACCACCACACCTCCCTGGCCACCCTTTAAAATACTATTCGCACGAAGTACACAATCGCCGCCGTCCATCACCACCACGTTGGTACCGTTCTCGACAATCTCGTTGTGGCAAATACTTCCCAGACCCTTCTGATGGACGCGGACACCAATGTCATTATTCTTTTCAATATTGTTGTAGACAATTAAGGGATCGGCAAAGCTCTCGATGGAAATGCCCCACTTGTTGGAGATAACGTGATTTCGAGTGATGATTCCACGAGCGTAGTTGGCAGCGACAATACCAAAGCTCAGACCTGACTGCACACTGTTGCGAGTAATCGTTGGGTGACTATCTCTCAGGTACTTAATTTGAGCGTTAGAGTTCACGGAAAGCACATTGAAAGCCACTAAAGGTGAGCTGGAACGATCGATGTGTATGCCGCCACCAATATTCCGCTTAATGACGTTCCCGCAGACGAGTGGATCGCTCTGCTCATCCACAGTCACACCGAAGCCATTGCAGGACGTTATCCAGTTGGCGATGTAGATGCCTCGACCAAGCGTAGTAACCTCTATTCCATCTCTCCCACCGTCTTTTATCTCGTTACCAAGGACTAAAGGATTTGCGTATCCGCCCACAAAAATAGAAGAACGACTTGACTTGTAGAATGTACACCCGGTTATCACTGGATAAGCACCACTGCTTACGATAATGGCATGCTGATCATTGGCATCAAAGGTGCACTGCTCAATACACCCATAACTGTTACACCCAAAACGAATTGCGCAAAGACCACAATGATTGAAAATTGTATGCGACACAGAAATCTCATTGGAGAACTCTTCCAAAGGGGAAACGTACGACGAGTCGGTCTCATTGGTGAATTCCAGGTCCACCGATGTTGCTAGAAGCTGGGAGAAGAAATTTCCTTGCAGACCACTCGTGGCATTAGAGGAGACTCGCTCGCCGAAATGCTCGTCCAGGCAAGCCGGAAAGGCCCTGAGCGCGATATTGGCCAACTCGCGGAGTTGGTACTTTAAGTGCTGCAGCGACATTCGACGTCCGTGGGCGCGAACAGGCAGCTCCAGGTCCTCTCTGCCCATCACTGCCTTGGGCTTTGTTCCCGTCAGATGAGGAAGTTTCGCGTCCTTCACACCTTCCATATCAAACCAGGAAAAGGAGTGAACCCCTCCCGAGCACTTCGTAAAGGTGGTTTCTTCCTCAGCTGGCCCTTCACCAGGGCCCTTTGGTATGTTCCTAGTGTGAATATCTACCCCAATGTAGCAGCGATCGATAATGTTGTCTCCTGTAATTTTCAACCCAATATGCCCAAACACATTCTCTTCCAGATCGGATTCCTTATTTAAGGGCTGCAACAGAGCCGCAATACCACAGCGACGCTGCGACTGAATCAGGTTGTGCGTCAAACGAGCACTGCCGGCATGATGAAGAAGAACGCCTACTTCACCTTCCAAAATTCGGTTCTGATCCAGCGTGGGAGCTGCGCCGTTGGAAATGACCACACAGCAAGGATCCCCCACCGCGAAACTCGCAGTTTCCTTCTGAGCGTTCTTTACTGGTCCACCGTCTTGGGAAATGTATAGCCTACAGTGGAAAAGGGTAACATGGCTACATGGCTCAAACTCCCCATACTTGTTGCCTAGCCCGGAGGCGACGAACACATCACCAGAGTCGATTCGGCGGTTGCTGAAGTTGCAGTTGGTAAATGTGAATGTCCCTCGAGTGTTGATCTCTACGCATGCCGTAGTGTGTGTATTCACCGTACATTTATTCATTACTCCACTGGCTTCATCGCGAATGGAGACACCGACACCGTTGCTACTCTTTCGAATCGTGCAATTCTCTAATGACACCTTTCCCTTCGCCCCGACGAGCACGGAGCTGAATTTACAGTCCACAAAAGTGGGTTCGCCATTAAAAACTGCCGCCCCTACTTCCAGCTTGTTCTTACTTTTGCTTGTCATTTGAATATTCTCAAAGTACACCTTAATGTCTGCAGTGACGGTGACTGCAGTGTTACGAGAGACGATGTGGGGTTCTTCTCCTTCCGAGGCCACGATTTCCAGAGGAAAAGGAATGCTAAGCGACTCCAGATAGTCCCCACCAATCAACTCAATACGGTCATACGGCTTCGCGATGGAAATAGCCGAAGCAATAGACCGTTGCAGCGGAATTCTAGAGTGAGCATTGACAATAATGGTGCGTACAATACACTTCTGCCAGTTACTGTACCGTTCCTTCACGTCAAACTTCACGTCGTCGGTTTCGCTCTCAACTCTTCGGCGCATTTTTTTTGTGTTTTTGAAGCAGATATGGAGCGAGTACTGGGCGATTCAGAGAAGTGGGGCAGTGACAGTGTTCTCTCACAGAAATCGACAAACCAAATTGATCTTTGATGTCACTGAAGAAAACGAAGAAGGGTGGCACACAAGAAGATTCCATTCACTAACTTCGGTAGCCGGGGTCAAAACAGTTTTTTTTCTGTCGTTGGATGACTTATTTTTTCTATTTTTGCTTAATTCGCAAGTTATCGTTAAAAAAAGATATACAGAAACAATGGGAAGAGAAAAAAATAGTAACAAATTGAATAAATTGAATAATATAATGTAATGTAAAATAATCAAAGCAAGAAATTGAGAAAAAAAAAAGAGCAAAGCTCTGAAAATTAGTGTTCTACAGGAGTGCTTGAAAAGCGGTACTCTATGAAAATACAAATAAAACAACTTGTGCAAAAAGTAGAGAAGGATTTTTTGTGTTTTCTGCTTTCCGCTCTAGCAGATAATAAAAGAAGTCTATGAAAGGATATATATGTGCTGAGAGATCGATAAAAGAACAACAACCACCGGAGAAAGGAAAGAAAGACACAAGCATATTCACTACTCATACCGTTACAGCAGTAGTGCGAGCAAAGAAATGTGTAAGCAAACAAAATAATAGTACGATATTTACGGTTGTTGAATCCTCTCCAAGGATAGCAGCTTGCTCATGATGCTACCATTGAATATGCTGATCAATCCACTGTTTCTTCGCTTTGACTACTTCACTAGCATCATCCGCGTTCACTAAGAGTCTCATCACATCGTCAGCGCACAATTCTTTATTCTGCTTAATATATAATTTATCCCACATGGGATACAAAGACCCGATTTGCGGTGGTACTACTGATGAAGAATTGAAGGAACAAAGAAGTTCTTTCAATAACTGTGCTGCGGAAGAAGTCGTTACACCCGCATGATTCAGATGCAATCGAGATAGTGTTCGACGATGAGGACGCACCAGTGCCACTAGCACGTCGTCAAGTGTATCTGAACTTGCTTCGCTGCGTAAGCTTAAATTATTGTTGGTAAGACCAATAACCTCTAAATGGCACATGTGTGCCGTCCACGGGCCTTTTGCCAGCTGCTGAGCCCCGTGAAACTGTATTTCGTTGCTCGCGAGATGCAGGCGGCGTAAGCCCGTCAAGCGTGGCAAAATGTGCAGTGAAAGCGCCTGCGCGCCGCCGTCCCCGAGAAGATTGTTCTCAAGGTCCAACACGGTGATGTGCTTCGGATCCCACAGAGATCCGGTTCGCACAAGGACTCGAGCCAATGAGGGCTGCCCGGCGTCAGTGGAATACACGTGAGCGCTGCCAAAGCCCATGTGGCGGAATTCCACAGCGGATAGTTCCGCAAGTCGCTCTTTAAGGTGTTTCCCATTCGCGGACAAAGGAGAACTACTTTGCAGGTAACGCAGTGCTTCCAGCAAGAGAGAGAGAAACTGGTCCGCCGCATCCCCATCACGACGCGCCTTACCACCATCCCTGGAGCGTTTTTTTGAAAGAACACAAGTCGACAATGATAAGCCATTGGAAAAGAAGGTGGTCCCACGGCGCATGAGTTTATCAATCAAATCTTCCACTTCCCTTGCAGATAGAGTGGAAATAGAGTCCATTTTTAGTCCAGTAAATCATAAATTCGTAACTGTGTTGCACACGACGAAAAGGAAATGAATCTACTTAATCAAAAGTATCCATTCATTAATTTGACTCACATGTACTTAATTTGACAACCTTTAATCCTTTCTTCTGCTTTGTTTACTATCAAAACATATAGAGATACGATACAAAAAGAAAAAGAGACTAGTTGAAGCATCACTCAATCAAAGATAGATCAAAAAGGAAACAATAGCTCTGAGTTCTTCTTCAATCCAGCAGCATGTCCTCACTGGGAACCAACGGCAACGTAAAATAAAAAGGAATATACACCCTCAGGCCCCCTTGTGCACAATAGGGGACGGATTCCGCAAGTGCATTTGGGTAAATGGGGGACCCTCCGCTGCCCATTCTCGCTGCCTGGCAGTCGCATCTTTGGGCCGGAGGTACATAAATCCAGTATACGGTGGACAGAAGTCTAGCGGCGGCGTGTCAGTGAGCTCTTGATACCAGAGCTTGACCGTCTCCCCATGACCGACCAGAATAACCGTTTTTCCATCGAGGTGAGGGGTTTCCACCAATGCACGCGCTCCTGCCTTGTTACGACCAATGAAATCCTTCTCTTCCAGCGCATTGTGGAGCTCGTAGAGGCGAGGAGTGGTCCCTAAAGAAAACGGCTTTTCCACTTGCACAAACTGGGAGTAATTTTCCTGGAGATACCGCGCATCATACACTAGCGGTTCAGGAACACGGAGCTCCTTCTTGTTGGCCACCGTCGGATTTTTCCTCAAATCGTGTGTGATGTAAAAGCCGCCTTCCATGATGGTTGGCTCCACGTAGATGGGGATGTCCGTCTTCTCAGCACGTGTGGAGTGTCGGAGGAGACCATTTACGATGCCATTAGAAGTTTCAATGCAACGGACCAACGGTGAGCTCAGCACGACCACCTCAGAAGGCTGGATGCCGAGCTGATAGACCAGATAGCCCCCTAGCTTCCGGGCCATGTCCACGCCGACGGGGGTCAGAGGGCTATCGTGAGGACGGGGATACGTAGTCGAAAAATCGGGAAACTTTTGATCCATACGCTCCCCGTGCCGAACAATAAATATTCTAGATGGAGGCATGCTGACGAGAATGGGAAAGGAAGTGCGAAGACGATGAAGTGTTTTTTTTTTTCGTCCGGTTGAATGTTCCAATCTTTGAGAAATGAGAAGACAGACGAGGCATTGTCGTAAAATAACAATTAAGGAAGAAAAAAAAAAAGAAGACATTTTCATTTTCTTTTTGTCCCACATGCGACATTGTATCATGAAAGAAATTGCGATCCAACTATAAATCACACAGAAGGATTAGTGACTTGTGGAAACGTTGCATCACCGTAATGAATCTCGCCTTTTGAATGTTTACCTCACACTTTTCTTTTAGGCGTCGTATTTCTTTCGATAATTTCGAGGGGCGAGTTGTCTCCACAACTGACGGTGAATTTGATCAGGATCCTGCTCTACTCTTGGGGCAGGGAGCACGATACCCGATCGCCGCAGGATCTCATTCACGTAGGCCTCGTCGTACTCCTCCTCCTCCTCCTCGAGCTCTTCGTCCTCCTCCGTCTCTTCGGCTTCCTCGGCCTCCTCCTTCAGCAGGTGTAGATAGCACAGATTGTCATAGTCCAAGTACCACGTCCCCACCAGCACCATCACCGGGGCCTCAATGCACAAGCCAATGGTGATCCCCAGGCACACACCCCAGATCCCCATATTGAAATACGTGCCGAACACGAACGACAGGGGAAGCCCAACCGCCCATAGACTCAAGAGCAGAATAAGAGCTCCAAGGTGATTCTGGCCTACCCCACTGAAAATGCCTTGAAACGTAAACTGCACCGAGTCTGCAATATGAAGTGCCGGGAGTAAGTACTTGATTGGGGCTGCCAATTTCTTGGACTCTACGGATGCCCCAAAGAGAGAGAGGAATTGATCAAAAAAGCCTACGATAAAGAAGGAATCCACTACGCTGATCAAGGTGACAACACAGATAGAGACGATAACGTATCGTTTAGCGCTGGTAGGATCGTTGGCTCCAATGCAGCGACCAATGTTGGCGCAGGCGCTGGCACTTACTCCGCCCGATAATGCGGCAAAGAGAAACAGAATGTTCATAATGGCAGACCAAATAGAGCCCTCGGCCTCACCGTAATGAGCGGAAAGTAGCACTGTGACATCAAATGAAGAGGCCTCGGCAGCCACAAAAACGGCACTTGGTAACGCCAGCTGAATGTACTCCTTCACGTCCTCCCACGCTAAGGCATCACGTATCCTTAGTGTTCCTAGGCGGTGCCGTGTCTCTGGTTTCATTAGTGTGATCGAAATCATGACCGCCAGTTGAACTACCGTGGTTAATACCATTCCAAGCATTGTGTACTGCACTCCCAAAGGCGTGAGAGCATACTGGAAGATCGGTGTGAAGAACACCCCAACTGTCAAAGCGATCATTGGAATCCCAGGCTGCAATTGATTGTTCAGAAATTTTGTTAAGGCGACCAAGAGCGCTAGAGGATAAATGAGAAGTGGTGCAAACTTCAGGAATTCCATTGCCACATCTGCAACGTTGGGACCGTAAAGGGCTACCAGAATCCCTCTAAAATAATACATACCGATACAAAGCGGTGTCAGAACCATGAAATTGATCAGCACCCCCCTCTGTAGAATGAGCCCCAGCTCCGCACTGGAAGAGTCCCGACCAAACTCGTGCGAGCAAAGCGTATCCATGGCAAACGTCAGCCCAATCATGGGATACAAAATCAATGACGACGTTAGGAAGTAACCGACCGAAGCTCCGGTCAAGTCCCGCTCCCCTCGCAGCTTTCCGACGAACGCCAACGGAATGATGGAGGTACAGAAAGTAAAACCAATCGTTACGGCAGCGGGAGCGGCGAGAAACAGCAAATTCAAAACAGAGCCTCCCACCGAGATAGTGTAATCAGTGTACTCCTCCACCGGGGCTTCAAT
This sequence comes from Vickermania spadyakhi, assembly GCA_030849815.1. Taxonomy (NCBI): domain Eukaryota; phylum Euglenozoa; class Kinetoplastea; order Trypanosomatida; family Trypanosomatidae; genus Vickermania; species Vickermania spadyakhi. The sequence goes on from JASAOA010001876.1 coordinate 64,528, forward strand.
GCTCTCTCCCAAGGTGACGCGCTTCGGCTCGGGAGGCGGTGTGCGGTGCGCCGATGCCTTCATTGCGCTGGAAAAACTAGAGTTGGGCTTCGGCAGCGAGTCGAACCGCAACTCAATGAGAGAGGTCCCATGACGTTGTGGCTTCGGGGAGGCAAAGCGCACACTACTGATGCTCTGAGCGAGATCGGTTGCCCGTGGCGATCCCTTGGCTCGCCACTCCTCCGTCAGGGAGGCAGCAAAGGAGTCGTCCGCAAATTGAGGATGCGGAAACGCATCGGCGCTGTGGCACCGCTGGCTCAAAAAAATCGGGTCGTTCAGCATAGAGCTTTCTGAGGGTTTCTTATCAAACGAAGCGGGCATTCCGAGATCAGTCGTACATGAGATCTTCAGTGATCGGCGAAAGTTTCGGTCTTGAAGAGGTGGGGTCGCCAAGCTGGTGGGAGATCCGAGGTGAGTAGAGGGCAAATACGTGGCCAACTGCTGTGCCCTGCTGGGAAGCGTGAAGACGGCACCGTGGCTAGACGTAAACCTACCGTGAAAATAGCTTTTCTTTGCCTCTTGAACCAGCTTTGTGGACACCTCACGGACAGAGCGATGCTTGGAACGTCTGGTGTACACGAAGCGGGAAACTAGTATCGGTTGGGAGCGCGAGCGTTTTTTGCCCTTGCCGACCTCTGTCCCGCTGGTAGAGCCATAGGTGCGGATGCGGTCCGGATCCACCAAACGTCGTCCAGGGCTTGCCGAACGATCCTCACGATAACCAGGTTCCATGGAGTGAGAGCGCATGTCAACCGAAGGATCCCTAGAACTCATCGTCACTTCCGAGAGCTTTGAAAAGATTTAAAAAATACTAGATGAATAGAGGACACGTCCGTTGCGAACAACCAAAGAAAGTACTAGCTAGCGAGTAGGAGCAAAGTTTTAGTTTGAAACCATAAAAAGAATCAATATAGTACTTGTATCTGGTAAATGCTAAGCCCAAAAGTAGAAAAAAAAAATGGATAGTCGGTAATAATTCTACGGAAAACAACGTATCTAGTCCTTTCACGGATGATCTCTTCATGACAAGTATATTGTCTCTTTCTTTTTTCTTTTTTAGTAGATGATATTTTTATTTTAAATAAAAACAAATTGACAGACAGGAAGATATGATCGGCCATGCCAGAACAAAGTTGATGGACTTTTGTCATCACAAGTGGGCTTTATAGGCGGAGAAATGAAGAAAAATAGGGTGAAATACGTTTAGTGCTGTTTTGTTTCAAAAGGACGACAGACTGTTACGTATATCGTCACAAATTAAAACTAAAAATACACATTATCCGCATTTTAGAAAAGAAAAACACAGGAAAAATAGAAGTGTCTGCCATCCCTGAGTGAGTGACCTATCCGGTACCTTGTCTTTTTCCCCCCCAAAACTAGACAGTTTCAAATCTATGCCATTCTGACTTCATCTTTTTCATCCAACTGAAAAGAGTCGCCGTGCTGAAGATGCTGAGCTTCACAAAGTGCGTTGTAATCCAAATAGCACGTGGCTACTCCAATCATAATAGGGGCTTCTATCCAGAACCCAATGGTCAATCCGAGACAAACTCCATATATCCCACAGCGAAAGAAACTGCCAAACAGAAATGCTAACGGAATCCCTACGCCCCAGACACTACAAAGCAAAATGGCCGCACCGAGATGGTTTAGCCCAAGACCACTAAAAATCCCTTGGAATGTATACTGCACCGCATCGGATATGTGGAGCGCTGGCAAGAGATACTTAATTGGCGAGGCCAATCGAATCGTTTCTGTCGAGTTTCCAAAAAGTGTTAATAGTTTTTCGAAAAAAAGTATAATAAAAAAAGAATCGATGGAAGCAATCGTCACGACGACGATGATAGCGAGAATGACATACCGTTTAGCGCTGGTCGGGGAGTCGGCCCCGATACAGCGTCCAATGTTCGCACAGGCGCTGGTGCTGATACCACCCGCTAATGAGGCAAAGATAAACACGGTGTTCAAAATGGCCGACCAGGCAGAACCCTGCGCTTCACCGTAACTCGCACCGAGTAGAATACTCAAATCCAGAGCAGAAGCCTCGGCCGCTACAAATAACGCGCTAGGCAAACCATATCTCATGTAACATTTAACCTCTTCGACATTTATAATTTGAGGGAGAGACCAAACGCCAAGGGCTAAGGTTTCCCTCGTTTCCCTTTTAAATACAGTAATGACTAGCATCACCAGCACTTGAAACCATGTCGTGATCGCCATGCCCAGCATGGTGTAGCGCAGCCCCATTAGCGTGAGTTTGTACTGCACGAAAGGCGTCACAATAACACCGGCAGTGAGAGCCATGGTTGGGATGTACGCCTTCTGCTGGTTGTTGAGAAACTTCGAAAAGGATACCAGCGTCAGAAGCGCGTACAAATAGAGGGGAGAGTAGAACAAGAACTCTTGAGCAACGTGTGCGACAGTGACGCCGTAAAAATGAATAAGAAGCGAGTCTAGGGAGTAAATACAAAAGCAGAGCGGGGCGAGCAGAATGGCGTTAAGAAGGACCCCTCGCTGTAATATCAATCCTAATCTCGCCGTTGATCCACGACGACCAAACTCCTGAGAGCACAGCGTATCAATCGCGTAGGAGAGCCCCATCATTGGATACTGCACAAAGATGCAGAGCAGAAAGAACCCAACCGAAGCACCGGTCAAGTCCCGCTCCCCTCGCAACTTTCCGACGAACGCCAACGGAATGATGGAGGTACAGAAAGTAAAACCAATCGTTACGGCGGCGGGAGCTGCAAGGTAAAACAAATTGAACAGCGCCAGCGAAAGAGGCGTACAGGTGTCGCCCTCCACGAATGAGTCCGGACGCGAGGGAATTCCAAGATCCTCTCGATCTTCTGCCCAACTGGCGTTCAGAGATCTTTTGGACGGCGTTGCAGGACGAGGTTTGATCATTCCGTCGAACAACAAATCCACCAGTGGCGCAGTAGGAATGCGGGAAGGGGCAAAGAGCTCACTGACGGCTCGGGTCATGCCACCGCTGGGGCTCCTGCGACTAAGGCTCGCTCCACTCGTTGCAGAGATGCGATGCGGGTGCGCCGCCGCATGTGGAGAGACCCGCACCGGCTGCGAATGGCTACGATGGCGGTGGTGAGAGTGTTGGACTCGCTTTGTACCATCGGTGCGTGTGCTGCCGTACGAGACAAAAGGATCGTCCTCAGCGTTCCTTTTGGTGAGCAAAGCGGTTTCTACGCCTCCGTCAGACCGACTAGAGCAGCGCTCTTCATCGGACGAATAGCTCATCAATTCAACCGTACGCGCTGATTAAGAGGCAAGGAGTTTTAAAAAAAGGATTAGCGACAAAGAAGTGTACACCTGGTGAAACAGCACCAACATAAAAGATTAAAAAAAATTAGGAAAGTTAATATTAGAATAATGAAATCAAAAATTCACGGGAAGTCCATGAAACATCGGAAGGAACACCTCTCTGGCTCAGAACCGTCTCATCACTACAACCTTCACGGTACGCTGCACTGATCTGCGAGGTATAGTATTAAACAATTCACATTACATTACCAACAAACAGAACAATTTGATTAATGTTAGAGAGTCAACTTACTTCCAAAAAAAAAAAAAGGAACAGATAAATTTTTCTCGAACTATTCATTTCGAGTCCCAATACTACACGTACTAACATATAAGACGTATATAGATGCACTTGTAGCGTTGAAGCGAACGAAAGACCATTGAGACCCTGTGATTCGGTCCTTTCCATCTTTGTATGCATTCTGGCAAAGATATCCTGAAGAAGGTGATTACCCACATATCAACAGGTCGCGAAAAAAGAAGTGCAAAAGGCAGAACAAAACAGTCATTGGCCACGACACTCAACAGTTTTTAGCTTTACCTGCCTCCCTTTTATTTTTTTCTTCCGAAATCCAGTAAATTGTGCAAATTTCGAGGATATACAACAACGCAATCACTTTACAAAATCAATCGGCTTCTCAGAAAAATAAAGAAGAAAAAATAAAGTTAATACGGGACGTCGCTGCGGAGTGGTAGTCGTTAACTGCGAAGCATGAAAAGGAGAATTAAGCCGTCGTCAGCCATGCCTACCACTCCGTAAGTTCATTCATCCCCGGCTTGAAAACCTCTGAGAGTACCGAGAAAAGAGGATTAATCCGTACAGACGGAGTTGGACACACTATAGAGTTCAATCAGAGAAAATCAGGACGTTAGTAATAACAAATAACCATAAAAATAAACGTAATCATAGTAAAAGATGTTTAGGATTGATATAAATATATATAAATATATATATATATATATGTCTAGCAATCATCACAGTAGTTTTTATAGAAACGATAAAAAAAATAGTAAAAGAGAGAGGGGTAACGATAAAAATGAAGATAGAAATACATTATTATTTTTTCTTTTGGTCTTGAGGCGCCGCGTGAATTCTCCACATTGTTCTCTCGGTTTGTTGGTGGCTAACGACTCTTATGTGAATCGTTTTACGGAGATTCCTTTCGTCCACAGCCACGGTGCAGATTATTACGAAGACTTCTAGTCATTGTGATCCGAAAGAAATAACATCAGATAATTGAAAGAAATAAAGGAACACAAAACGACCTAGGCGAAGAAATTAATTGAAGGCTCTCTTGAAGTCCTGAAGGCTCTACTTTTAATCCGAATTTACCAATGTGCTCCACCATTCTCAAACCGAAAGACATAATATTCTCCCTTTCTTTAATTTTTTTTCTATGGTTTTTTAATCTGCTTTTCATTGTCCCCACCGCAGAAATCCATCACTTTGAATTATTCTTAAAAAGCGAAGTTACACGTTAAAAAAGCCGCTTTCCACCCGCTTGCGCCTGTCTTCTTTAGCGGCATGCTTCAGGTGCTCCTCACAGAGGACGTCGTAGTCGATCAAATGAAGGCAGTAGTACGCCATCACTGGTGTTTCAATGAGAATACCTATCGTGATGCCGATGGCAACACCCGCCATCTGGAGATCAAAGTAAGTCCCAAGCAGAAAGCAGAGTGGAATGCCTGCACCCCATACACTCCATAAAAGAATTTTTGCCCCCAGGTTATTCTTCCCAAGCCCACTGAAAATTCCTTGAAATACGTATTGAACGGAGTCCCCAATGTGAAAGAAGATGATCACTACAATGATGCTCTTTGCCAGCGCCAAGGTAGCACCGTATTGGCCGAATAGCGACAGAAAAAAGTCAAAGAACACCACAAGAAAGCAGCCGTCGACAAACGTCACACAGAGCGTGGCGAAAAGGGCAAATCCTACGTAACGCTTCGCACTGACTGGATCGTTAGCCCCGATACAGCGTCCAATGTTCGCACAGGCGCTGGTGCTGATCCCTCCTGTGAGGGCGGCGAAGAGAAACACGGTGTTCATCGTTGCCGAAAAGGCAGACCCTTGGGACACACCATAGCTTGCGGCTAGTAAGATACTCAAATCCAGAGCAGAAGCCTCGGCCGCTACAAAAAGGGCACTGGGTAGGCCGAACTTCATATACGTTTTCACATCTCCAACATTCAGCATTTGTCGTACGCTCCAGACGCCAAGGGCTAAGGTTCCCCTTGTTTCCCTTTTAAATACAGTAATGACTAACATCACCAGCACCTGAAACCATGTCGTGATCGCCATGCCCAGCATGGTGTAGCGCAGCCCCATTAGCGTGAGTTTGTACTGCACGAAAGGCGTCACAATAAAACCGGCAGTGAGAGCCATGGTTGGGATGTACGCCTTCTGCTGGTTGTTGAGAAACTTCGAAAAGGATACCAGCGTCAGAAGCGCGTACAAGTAGAGGGGAGAGTAGAACAAGAACTCTTGAGCAACGTGTGCGACATCAGCACCATAGAAATGGTCCAATATGGGACGGAGAAAATAAATACTAACGCATAGCGGAATTAGCATGATGGAGTTAAGAAGGACCCCTCTTTGAAGAATAAGACCCAGTCGAGCTGTATATCCTCGACGACCAAATTCATGAGAGCACAGCGTATCAATGGCATACGTGACGCCCATCATGGGGTACTGAATATAAATGCACAGCAGAAAAAAACCTACCGATGCCCCGTTAAGATCTGCCTCACCCAAGAGCCTGCCCACCATAGCCAGTGGAATAATAGATGTGCAGAATGTAAATGCGATAGAGATGGAGGCAGGAATCCCTACGTGCACCATTTCTTTAAAGCACCCCCAATACGTCTCTGGAGCAGGTGTGTAGATAGATTGATTCAGAGGGGTTAAGGGGGTGTCATTATCGGCATCGGGGTACATGGCGCCATACGAGGCGCCAGATGTTCCCTTTAAACCCAAATCAATGAGAGAAGCTTCCTCGTTCTGGGGTACAGACAAGTCCATTATGGAGCTTCTTTCCAACTTGAGACTACGAATTAGGAAGTACGGACGTGAAAACAAAAGCGACTTCTTTCTCGCTTTTATGTAGGTAAATGTTGTCGTTAAAGAATCTACTGAAAGAAGAAGAAAATAAATTCACTCCAGCCTATTGATATACTTTATATATTTTTTAAAAGATATTTCTCAGTGAGAACGTTTCTGTTTCTGACAGAAAAACGAAAAAGGAATGCAAGTGAAAGAGTGAAGTTGAAATCCAGTATTTCCGTCGAAACCAAAAGACAATCTCTCCTAATACAATTAATGCGAGCTTTATCTTCATGTTTACAATCATTCTTCGAGTGATCTAATCTTTTTTTTTTCTTCGGAGGCGATCCTCTTAGAAAACCACTACAACTTAATGGTTGCTCATCCAGCAGCGAACTCGCTCCAGCGTCTTTCGCTCTTCCTCCAATTGACGGCAGACGGCGTCGTATGTGCTCCAATCGAAGTCCTTTGGCGCGAAACGACGCACCTGCCTCGACGCCCATCGAGTGTGAAGTGCATCAGTGGAGAATTCCCTTCCACACCAAACGAAAAACCCATAGAGCAAAAGGGTAGTGAAAACCCCCATGCAATACGTGATCGGCTCCATCGTATCCCAGTCCAGCTCAAAAAAAGTCAGACGAGCCACCGCTGCGAGTTGAACCGCCATGACAAGGGAGCCGAGCGTATACCGGCGGCGGCCGAACTGAAGAGCTAAGCGAAGAGCCCCTGCGAGGTCTGCGCGCATGTGGAGCTCCTTCGCCTCCAACTCGTGTAGACGCGCTAGAATGCTGCCCTCCATGGCACTTGGCGGCAGTTGGAGCTCCTCTACTGAAACCCCGTTACGAAAAGAAAGAGTCAACTGCTCCTGGACACGAACATCCTCCACGTACTGCGCGGGACGCAGGTGTATCATCCGCCCATCCGCCAGAGGAATGACTATTCCAGCGTCGGTGAGCTTCATCAGCGCGGCTTCTGAGCTCTTCACATGCGAGAGCTGGCACAAGAGATCAAATCTTTTACGCAGGATTAAAGAGCTGCGTGGGGGGTGAAGGGATGGCACGATGTGCTTAGAGCAACTCGAGCTCAGTGGTTCCTGGTCGTCGTTTATCTCCTCCTCTAGCGCGCGCTGAAGAAGATGCATCTGATACTTCTCTGCGAAGGTTTCAGAAGTCAAAGTGCATTTCTTGTCGATGCCTAGAAAGCTGGAAGGAATTACCTTAGATGGGGTTGCACCACCGGAAGATGACTGTGAGGAGTAGTTTCGACGATCAGAAACACAAGATATACGAACAACCGGGATCGTGCGTAGTGAGCTGTCCTTTCTTCTTGTCAATGCCCATGAAAAAGCCGTCTTTCGTGCGACTCTGTTACTCCACATCACCATAAAAATGAGGAAAAAAAGACAAAAGAATGAGAAAAGATACCTTGCTGCCGCTTCTGTAGCCTTATCTTTTCTGCTACGGAATAAAGTTTAAACAGTATTGAAGAGTAAAAAATTGTCCCAAGCGTCGATTGCATTTAGAGAAGCTCAGTCAAAAAACTACTTACTCAGCATCCATAGAGTTTAGTTGCTTTTTTTATTCTTACATATTGTAATATCTAACCGGAAATATTAACGTAGTTCATCATACGGTACACAACAAACAAAATATATAGATAGATAGATTTATAATATAATAATAATCAAATCCTAGCTGACAAACAGCTTCGTGTCAGTTCATTTCTGTATCATACATAAAGGAACAAATATCTATGCATATCAAAGGAAAAGAAATCCATAGTGTACGGCGAACGCATAACTTTTGGATCATTGCGCATTTGTATTGAAGTTGGTGGTGTAACAGTAAAGCTGTACCAAGGCGATAGATGAGAGAGCTTAGGCTGTGGCCTAGCCTCCAGCCTAACTATCCACCATCAGCAGATTTCTTGTCATACAGGTACGTTCTTAAAGACGACTGTCTAATTTTCCAATGTAACGGTGTAAAACATCTTATTCACAGTCAGAGCCCTATTTTTCCTTCCTCCCCCAGAGTGAGAAAAAAAAAAAGGCATTACAAAACAAGGAAAGAGAAACAATAATAATAATAATAAAGTCCTACATTAATTTCTCAGCGCACGTCACGCTCTATCAGCCTCTATATTTTTTATGTTCTACTGCACCACTCCGCAACAGGTTTACACACATATCTATCTTATTGTTTCTAATTTAGTTATCCTGCTGGTTGGTTAACCCTGTTACCCAAGAGTCCAATAATGAGAAGAGTAGCTAATATCCACCAATCACGAAACTGATAAACATCCAACGAATTAAAAATATATTCAGAAAACGAGTAAAATAGGGAAGAACTCAAATCTAAAATAGAAAGCAAAAAGCAGAACCTAGACTTAATAATCTAACCAAACCAAAACAATCTCCTATGGTAAAAAATAGAGTTTTGACGACGAAACGAAAAGAAACACTCCTCCATAGGCCAAAAGAACGCTTTTCCTCTTCAACGTCCTGACAAAGCGTTTCACTCAAGTACTTTCTGTCCGTCACAGTCGTTCCAGCAACGTAGTACTAGCGTGTAGGAAGTGAAGGAGCTTGTTGGTGTGAGTCACTTTGCCTAAAGAGAAAAAAACACGTTTATTCATTCATTGGTAATACTTACCGGATACCAAGGCCCGTGAAGACTATCAGTGAATACTAATGTCGACTGTTCGGCGTCAAACCCCATCCACGACACCGGAACCTGATCATCCCACGCCAAACTGAACCCTGCCCCATCCTCCATCAGACGGCTCGAGGCACAGCTGGGATTTTCCGTCTGCTCTCTGGCGCTCATCTTCCGGCGATCTCTGGGGACCGCACTCGCTGGTGCGGAGTGGCGCAAGCGGTTCGACGACGGGACACTTCCGGTTTTGGACAGCGGCGCGGCCACATCGAAGTAGTTGGCGTGGAATCTCTGACGAGTGCCGGGAATGGCTTCGTGCCGGCGTAACGGAATGGGAACCTCCTCGGTGGAGGCGCTGCTGCGGTCGACACAGCAGCGCAGCGCCAAGACACCGAGCGGAGTCGAGTTGATGGCGAAGAAGGCGAGGCCGTGGTGGGCGAGGAGAAGACGATCCGAAAAGTTTCCCCGGGCCTTGACGTGATTACGAATCAGAAGTGGAATATCATTAGAGAGAAAGGACATGTACGCCGCTTCGAGGGGAAGGCGCAGGGCGTTGCGGATACTCTCTGTGACGGAGACGGGAGCGTGGCAATGGCCGTGCTCACCGGTGCTGGGTACCCAGAAGGTCAAGGCCTCGAAGGCCACTTCCACCACCCCAGGCGTATACCAGCATCCATAGAGTTTCATGCCTTGGATGGGGTTCGCCTCACGAATCAAAGGAGTGCGGTGAGAAATGGCGCTAACGGTGGAAATATTAGAAATTTTCAGCTCCTCTGTCGTGCTGTCCGCCGAAGGAATCGGGGTAACCTCCTTCTCGACAGCGGTGCTCGTCTTTTTGTCGCTCGCGCTATTCATTTCATTCGTATTTACATCGCGAAGGATTTTGTTAGTCTTGTTGTTGGGCCTTTCTGGTCGCGGAGAATGACTCCTCTCCACGGCATCTGCAGTCCTCACCGGCTCCACCGATCTCTTCGCGGCGGCCTCGGGTAGCTCCTCCACCACTACCGCCCCCCCTTCCTTGCCGCCTTGCTGATTAAACACATTAACACGCAACTGAGGTCGGCGAGTGGTGTGGGTGGAGGGGCGCAGGCGGCTCGCGCTGCGATCATGGCTCTCTTCCTTCGTCAGCTGTGTCAGCGTGAGGCTGTTGGAGTTGGTGTGCTGCCGTGGGGCGGAAAGATGCGTGCTGCCGTTGGAGTTGCGCATTCCCTCGCCGTACGACACGCTGTGCATCGTGGAATCCTCTGCGTTATCTTTGCGGAATACATGTTCCGGCATTGTGGTGCGGAGAACACGGCATGGAAGTGTTAGCGCACGGAGGCTAGTGAGAATAAAATAACGATCTTGATCCGACGGCTCCAGCATGTCGTTAAACCAAAAGACAAATCCCCCGTCGTCTGACAGCACCCACTCCCTGCCATTGGGTAAGATAAACCGTTCTCCTGGTAAGATCCACGCAAACCATTTGGCATTAAAGGACGTCCCTCCAAAGATGGGTGGCACCGGAGTCATGATGCGGCCCTTCTTTTGCAAGCTAGCCGTGCAGAAGGACGGCCATGGAAACGCTGCAGAGAAGTGCAGCTGCTTCGGCGTCCATGGAGACTCGCTCTTCCGAATACCAGTGCGGGGATACAGCAGCATCACATCCTTGACCGTGACCTTCTCTGGCACTTTGCCATTCACGGTCTGACGCTGCTCTTCCGCCACACGATCAAAGAACGCAAACCCTCCAAAGAGCTGGAATATTATGTTGAGATTCATGCTTGCGGCCTCTGGCGCGAGAGCACTTAGGTTCGTGCTAACGTTCGTGCTAGTCGGTGCTGTATGCTCCGCATTCGACGAAGGAATTGCGTGGTTCAGTTTGCGGCGCAGGTCGCGCTCGTCCATCGTGGGGGCTAGGGGATACAGAAAGGTCACATTCACATTCTCGTTAGACATCACACCTGGCAGTGGCTCATCGCTCACCCAGCAGGGAGATGTAACGGCAGGAGAGTGTTCCTGGCGCTTGCACGTCAGCAGGTTGCGGCCCTTCTTGCAGACACAGCAAATGTCCTGTGAGATGTACTTCCGTGCCCGGGCGTTCAACTGCAACTTTTCGGGTTCCGGCAAGTGAAGCAAGTCGAAGGAGCCCAGTGCAAAGGGGAATCGGAGTATGGGCATGACGCGGTTAAGGTCGGGCATCATCTGATCTATCGTGTCTAAATGAGGCCGAGTGAGGTGATCCGTGGAGAGCAGCAGGGCAATCAGACTAGAGAGCGCTGGGGAATAACCACCAGGCTCGAGATCCCGCTGAATACGTTTGATGATCACATCTGGGGTGATTTCCGGGTGATTTAGGGGCAGCTCGCCTTTGCGCTTTCGCAGCCGTTGTAGCTGACTCCCCAGTGAAGGCACAGCACTAGCAATGGCATAAATCATCATACCCAACGCCCATACAGCATACCGAGGGCTGGAAATCAACATGGGGGCTTCCATTTTAATAATTTGCTCTGGAGCAAGGTAGGGGTAGAACTGAAGCTTCTGGTACGTAGTGTCTCGTGACACGATGATCAGCTTTTCCAAGTTTTGAAACGGTGATGCTGTTAACAGAAAGGTAAGGTCTGTGCCCTCTTCATTGACCAGCACATCCTCCATCTCCAGGTTTGTGATTTGGCCCATGACCTCCTCCGACGGATGCCGCACCTCATTACTAGTAGCAGGCTGAGAGTTCCATGGTGGGAGTGTGGTAATGGTGAGAAGACTAGACGTGACATGACGCACAATGGTGGTTAGCTTTTGCTCCGGAACAGAACGACCGCTGTTCACGTGGCACTCGGACCAGCTAATGAGGTCGCTGGCGTAGCGTGGCATCCAAATCACGCACATCCGAGCCGAAATACCGTGCTCGCGGCTATGCCATTGAGTCATCCCCAAAATCGAGGCGCAAAATGGACTTTGATTTACGGCGTCGAATTTCTTCCGCTCTGCGTAGTACTTTATGCGGCGGTCAAACTCTTCGTTGGAAATCAGGGGCCAAGACTCCCTTGACAGAAAGGTAGGCACCACCACATCGCTCTCCGCTTCAATAAGACCGTTGGCGACTAAGAGGCTGCTCCAAAGCTTAAGTCGCCCTTCCGGTCCGTAAAGAAGTTCTTCCGCCTCCTTGCGATGCTTCACGTCGGAGGCGTTGATGGTGACACCCACGCATATCTTCGCAATTATACCGTTGTTCTGAAGAGCCCCTCTGTGTGACGACGGCGTAGAACTGACGGTGTTAAAATCAAGTGTTGCGCCTTCTGGTGGCGTGAAAAAGATGCTACTCGCAGAGATCCGCACCACATTTCGTAGTTGAACAGCAGGAAAAGTCATTAGTGCAGAACTCGTAGTAAAATAAAAATGAATAATAATGTATGTATACAATAGTTTAAATATACTTCGTTTAATGGTAAGAAAGAAAGTAATTTTGTTCAGTGTCGTCACCACGAAATGGTGGTGGTATCTATAATGGGTCAATAACAATATATTATGTTAATTAATTATTATTTTTTTTTTTGAAGACTCCTGTATCCTAAAACAAGAATATATATATCTATAAATATATATTGTTCGCCAAAAAAAAAACTATAATTGGATGGTAAACTCCTGTAAATCTAGCAAAACCGACTTTCAGTGGTTGAGTGGCCCTACTACAAAAGATAGTAATAGGGCAAACAAGAGATTAAAAAAAGGAGATTAAGTTATTAAATAAAGTAACAACGTCAACAAGAGAAATACAAAAGAATAGGTTACTGTTAACAAGCAAGAATATTTCTTTATTCGTCTTTGTGTTGTCGAAGTCAACCCAAACCGATATACATTTGAAGATCACAGTTTCTCATTTTTCTCATAGATACGATTTTACACAAATTCCTCGACCTTCTTCTTCTTCATCGATAGACATCACAACCTGAGACCAGCGACACCCCTAGGGCTCCAACTCCGGAATGGATTCAGACTGCACTCCGCTCAACTCGGATTTCGTTCTTCCGCTTTACAAGTTGCTAGCGGAGCGGAGAAAATCCATTTCAATGCGCAGTGGGGGAGCCAGCATGCACTTCTTCATACGGCCTTGAAGGGCCTTGTGGTCTGCATTCTCCGCGTAGCTTTTGAGCGCCTCCGACGTTGCGTGAGTGGAGAGAAGGACATGGGTGTAGCCAAGACTGGCGTCCACGTAGCGAGGCCAGGGCTCTGGGTTCTTTGCCTTCAGCTCAATGTACCCGCAGTCAGGGACAAATCCTTGAAGAGTAGAGAACTCCTTCTGGAGGTTCTCAAAGCTATCAAACTGATCCCGAAGGCGTGTGTGGTCAAACTTGAAAAGAACGAGGTGCTGGATGCCGCTTCCGCTGTTTGGTGCGATGCTGCTGGGGTCTGCCTGCTGTGGGTCATCCATCTCTATACGCAGCGGAGGAGCCAGCATGCACTTCGCCATGCGGGCTTGCAGAGCTTTGTGCTGAGGGTGCTCGGCATACACCTTCAGGTCGTCGGGGCTGATGTGAGTGGAAAGAAGCACGTGGGACCACCCACCACTGGCGTCTTCGTATCCTGGCCACGGAGCAGGGTTCTTCGCCTTGATCTCAATGTACCCAACGCCGGGGATGTAGCTTTTGAGCTCATCAAAGCACTTCTGAAGTTCCTGGAGCTCTCCGAACTCAGCCTTTAACTTGGCAAGATCAAATTTAAAAAGGACGAGATGCTGCATTGTATTAAAGTGAGCTTCCATCAAATTATATTAATAAACAGCAAAAAAAGAGAAAATCAAAAATCCAAAATAGCGCCAGTACAGGTTCATGAAATACAAACTAATGTCGAGAGCAGCATTCACTTCTGTTGATCATTGCCACACAGAAGTACAACTTTGTTCTAGTGATGTTCATTTATTCTAGGCTAAACCCGAAAAGTTCTAAACCACACGAGTGTACTATAAAATGCTATCACTACACGTCATGGAAATGAAGTGCCATGTGTCGATCTCACTATCGTTTAGAGCGGCTGCACTTAATTCAGACAATTCCAGAGCAGTTTCGCTTGTATTGGACTTCACTTTCATTTCCATTTCGCTATGGTGCACACTGCACTTTAAAGAATGTAGCAACTGTCGTCGAGACTTCCCTCTAGTCTACTTTGGGTTGCTACAAAGTTCGCTCCAGTTTCTCGTCATCCTCTACGTATCCTAAGTTATTGTTTCGCTTTCACGGATGGCAGCTCGAACACCCGTTTTACTCAGAACGCACTAATTCTTTGATTTTCGGATTCAAGTGCATCGAAGGTGGTCCCTCTCTCACCCTCGTTCCTGCGACTATATATATTCTATATCATTTGATTCTTCTTGACTTCTGCTATCGTGTTGATTCTTTTGTTTTTTTTTTTATCGGATAGAATACTTCTGAATCTCATGCCAGCGAATTTTCTTTTGGAGCGTGTGAAGACAAAAGACAAGCGCCTCAGCGGAGGGAGGGCAGCCCGGGATCCAGAAGTCCACAGGGATCGCACGCTCACAGCCGCGGAGCACCGCGTAGGAGAAGTGGTAATACCCGCCACCGTTCGCACAGCTCCCCATGGAAATGACCCACTTGGGGTTCACCATCTGGACGTAAATATTGCGTAGCAGCGGGGCCATTTTGTTCGTAACGGTGCCAGAGACGATGATGATCTCTGCTTGTCGCGGGGTCGGGCGCGGAACAATACCAAAGCGATCCAAATCATACCGGGCAGCGTAGCAGTGCATCATCTCCACCGCACAGCAGGCCAAACCGAAGGTGAGGGGCCAGGGAGAGTACGCCAGAGCCCACTCGGTTAAATCGTGCAGCGTCATTTGGGCGTACTGTAAAGCGTTATTGGGCTTACTCGTACCGAGCTTGTGCGCTAAGGTCGTCTTCTTGCCCTTCTTGAGATCCAGGCGGTGAGACCATTCGGGACTGCCACGAGAGATCATGGCGCGACCCGTTAAAGAGAGGCGGGTGCAACGAAGCATTTTGAATGACCTTTTCCGTAAAACTTTTCAACTCGGACTACAATCAGAAGAAAAAAATATATACAAAAATATGCAAATATCTATATATATAGAGAGAGAGAGAGAGACAAAAAGTTCAACACGTCATCTGGACAACACTTAACCATTTTATTTTCTGTTCTTGCAATAATGAACCAGAAAACAAAAATATTATCTTATTAGAAACGCAGAGAAAGAAAAATTACAAAAAAAATCAACAACTACAAAGCCTAGTCTTGTTGGTTCTCCACGAAACGGAGCGATGTTGCCGATCATACCTTCAGACAAGCGATAAAGAAAAAATCACTTTTGTGCCGATAAGTGGGGAAACCACTTATAAAATTTGGAATGCTTCCACGTAGACGTACTTCTATGATCAATAGTTTTTTTTTGTTTAAATTGGAAAGTGTTAATTGGAATTATAAGTCACATTCATCTATTTATTTTTTTGCTTCACCACAGAAAGGAAATTAGGGTGAACTCTACTTTGTTAGTTTTCTTTATTTTCTTTTTATTCTGAACGGATCTCTGACTTTGACTCTTCCGGGTTTCATTTCTTTATCCTAAACCGTGAGTCTCCAAATTAGCCATCCCACGGCGCGTTCTGGAGGAGAAATGACTACTGACGTACTTGCCGTTTAAATATGAGAACAGTTTAAGTTTGAGGGTGAAAATGGACCATAATATAAATCAAAAATAATAATATACAATAGAGTTCCTAAAATTTTCCTTCTTCAATACCAAAAAAAATAAATGAATTTGCTAAAAATCACCACAGAACGTGTAAAATAAGCGAGCAAAGGTAGATAAAGATGAATATGCGATCTCAAAACATCAAGGCTCTTGGAGGGCATCACCACTTTGAAAGGAAGAATATCTCATTCCTACTTGCTTTTTCACTCGAATGAATGGCATCCTCTTCCGAGTGAAAAAGTGTTTGCGAGCAGCGAAGAAGTTGAAGATGGCACAAGAAGACAGAGAAGGAAGAGCGCCTCTGCCTTACATAGGAAGTTCAACGTTGCTTCGCTTCAATGTAATCCAAGGCATTCCCAATGTCCCCATTGGAGGCCGCTAAAGCTTCTAAAGATAAATTATCATCCTCAAAACCGAGAGATTGGAGCTGATGTAGCTGCTCATTGTAGAGGTTACGCAGAACAGAGGGGTCTTTAGGACGACCAGGGATCACGGGAGCAAGAGACCCGCTTGTGCTGTTGCTCGTCACTACTTGGGCAGATGTGCCGGTCATCCCACCTCCAAAAAGGCTTTGGGACCCATTCATCCCGGGCCAGATGCCGTTGCCCATGAGCGGGTTGTAGTTCCAGCCCGGCATCATGCCGCGACTCCCAAAGGGACTGCTCATCATCGGATTGGACGGCGGAGTGTCGTTATCCCAAGGATTCGGGAGAACTTCCGTGTTGGCTTCCTGGGTGGGGATGGGCCGGCTATGCTCTTCCGTGGCGGGGTTCAGATCGATATCCGACTTCTGGGAATCCAAAAAAAGGGAATCTTCTCCCCTCGCCGCATGCTCCATCATGGAATTCACATAGAAACTGCCTTCCGGAAGTGCTCCGAGCTGGGCTACCTGAAGATTCATCTCTTGTTGCAATGAGCGCTGTGCATCAGGATCTACCGACGACAGAAGTACCTTTTTCATGAAGTCTTTGTCCCTTATCATCTGTTTGGCTTGCGGATGGTCTGGGTTGATCCCCTGAGATCGCATGATGGAGCTCAGCATCTCCGGGTTCCCTGCCATCATATCTATCATAGGGCCGTACGTGGCGAGCATCTGCTCTCGCTCCACGTGGGACATGGCCCCGTTGGGTAGTGCGGCTCGAAGGGCCGCTGAACTCGGCTCCAGCACCTCCGCCTTGGTCGTCACACTGCAGTAAAGTTTTTCCACAATATTAGGATTAGCCTGTGGGCAAATGGCATCCATGGCGTCTTTCCACACCCCCATGTTATCCAGCACCCGCTTGCCTAAGTACGTGATGATCACCTCATGCGCCTCGTCCACGTCTAAGATTGCAAGAAAGAGCCCTCGAACCTCTTCCACGGTTTGATCCACGTCCACAGACACTTCCTGTCGTGGACGTGGAGGGGAAATAAGGATGTATTTTCTACTCGCCATATTTACTTGTTCTAGCTAAATAAAGCAACAGCCAAAAAAAAAAGTTTTAGATTCATCTCGTGTTAGTATTCCTTCGTTTCTCATTTAAAAAAAGTTTGGTATATTATTTTTGTGGTTTGGTTTGACTTTTATGGGAACAAATAACGAGCACAGGAATGTAAGTACTGATCTGGATGAGCAGCCCGGCTCTCCCACACTTGGAGATCCTCCAGTTGTTCGAAATGTTCACAAGGGAGAAAGAAGTTGGTTTCCCAGCATCGCCGTTGTTCTCCTGCGCCATCTACCTTGCGGGATTGCAGTAGCATATAAACCGTCGCAAAGGCCAGTACAGCAGACACCGCAGACGCATCCGGTTGCGAAGAAGTGGGCTCATAGAAACCTTCGATCAGCTGCACTGCCACTAGAAGAGGTTCCGTATATTGACCACTTCCTTGCAGCACTTCCAACAAAGATGTCGCTACCTCCACCTTAAAGTACGAAGGAGAAGTACTTTGAAGAGCATGCAGCACGGCAGAGACCAAAAAGGCACTCCCGCTCACCCCTTCACTGCTTTGCGCTGAGGAGGACGAAGCGCAATGAGACTTCTCCCACGCTCGAATCATCCGAGTCGCGGCGATCACACAAGGTGGTAGAGCTTCCTTCAACAGCACTGTCGAGTACCCACACACACTGCGCAGCAAATTGCGTTTGGCACTTGTCTTTTCTCGAAGCAACTGCTGCAGGTTCACTTCAGGGTTTCCCACTGTCAGATAGGCGTGGCGTCGTTCCTCAACGTGTGAAGCACTTCCACTGTGTGGGAGAGCGAACGGCAAAGAGAGCTGCAACACATCGCCCCCTAAGTAATGGCAGCCACGATCTTGCCATTCCCGCTGTGCCGACCGCCTGGACTGCACTAGATACGAAGGCAGCTTCCGGCACTCCCGCACCGTGGCCGAACGCTTCGAGCGCGGTGTCTCGCGCATCGAGGGGATCGCGCTCGAGAGCGCAGGGAGGACGTGTCGCGTGAGATCCCTTCGCTCGTAGCCCCCCACCAGCAGCACCGCATGCGGCATCCCCAACGGAAACCACTCCCCGGAGCTTGGCGCCGTTCGGGTGGTCGCCGCAGAGCAGAACACAGTCGGACACGCGTACGGACCGCCGGTGCGGCCCCTCCGATGCAGAGCTTCCCAGCGGGAGCCGGGCCGCGGAACAAATTGGTCGATGAGCGGCGGCAGCGCACCCCCAAACGCCGGGGCCTGAAACAGCGGAGGAGAGTCCGAACAGAGAGAGGAGCAGGCCGGGGTGAAAGAGACCTGCGCTGTGGGATACGCGTGAAGCGCGACGTCCGCAATCAATTCCGCCAGCCGAATGGGCGGATGCTTCATTCTATCACAATACTCTTTGCGAAAACCATACTTGCATGCCCATTTACGGAATAAAATCCTTCGCAGGACACGTGAGTTCCAGCAGCAGTTATCCGCTTCTTTCACCAGTGCAATCTATTCTTGACTGAAGAGAAAATAAATATCGAAAGGCAAAATGACGAAAAAAATAATTATACGAATTATTAGCAACGTAGCGTATCGGCACAAATAAAACGGAAAAGCAAATATTCTTTGTTATTTGAATTATTTCTCTCAAGGAGGGTGTCTAGCGGAACGCTTTTCTGTTTATTATTTCGTTCGTGGAGCTCCGCTTCTGGAGTGCAAAGTTAAGCAAACCGCTGGAACGGAGGCGAAGCGACTTCGAAAGCATATCCATCTATTCAAGCCAAAAAATACAAATAAAACACTACGCAATTTCTTTCAACTTTCGCAACAATTTCAATGGTTCAGTTGGGTCAAGTTCGAATTCCTGTTGTACGGATAACAGTTACAAATCACTCATCAAATCGATTGTTTTTTGTGTTTTCTGCTTCTTGTTAACTCATATTTACCTTTTTTATTAACATTTCTAAGCTTTCACAAATATATATTATATATGCTTAAATATGCGTGAATCGTAGCTATTAATTCACTTTTTTCAAAAAAAATTTTGATGGCATTTATTTCTGTTATTCTCAACTCAACAACGTCTGCATTCGTTAAGAAAATAAAGACAGTTTTTTCTGCACCTGCACATGTGCAGTTTTTATTTTTATTTTTGTCGTGATCTGCCAAGTGGTGATAAAACATATCTAAAGTAGTTAGACTCCCACAAAAAATAAAGAAGAGAAATAATAATTGATGGGTCTACCTTTTCTTACAGAGAAAAACGGAAACTTAACTCAAAAAAAAAAAAAAACATTAAACGTACATACTAAGGACGGGTCACAGTGGTTAAGATAAATCTTTTGTCGTCCTTCAATACACTTCAAATACTTTTTCTAAGACATATCTGATGATAACGTTTTTTCGTACACTAAAAAGTAAAACTAAAAAAATGATAATAATATAATACTAATACGGGATCTCGCCACTGTCAAAAGCAATAGTGAAGCCATTTTAATTTTTTCGTTCGGTTCGTTTGTTTACATAATTCAAATGTTTTTCTTTTTTTTTTCTTTTTGGTTCTCCTCTAGATTGTGGACAACACATTAATCGCTCTCACTGCAACGATTTCTGTAAGTAAGTCGTCATCACATCCGATTAAAACATATTTAGCGAACCCCTTTAAAACAGACAAGATCAGAGGAAGAAAACTAATAATGTATATATGTCTGTAATTGTTAATGTTTCAGTGTTCCCCTGTCAACTAAACAATAATAAATAGATAAATAAATAAATAGTAAGCGTAACAGGAGTAGAGAAGCTAATAAATGCGCTTTCAGTTCGACCGCGTTGAGATCACGAACGAACGAGTATAGAAATACCGGCACGTTGTTCTCTCAACGCTTCGGCACAGCTGCGCTTTGAACCGATGACTCTCTGCCGGCAATGCCAACAGCAACAAAGATTTCATCTCGGATTCCTCAAGAAACGAAACAAAAAAAGTAGTGTTTTTTTTCTTTTATGTATATCTCAACAAAAATTTTCATTTAAAGTGATCCGTGGTGTTCTCAGTTCAATGAGAAGATAAAAAATTCAAAAGTCTCAGAAAAAGGTTTAAAAAATCAGTATAAATAAATGTATATTGGGGCTCAATCGAGTATATAGAACCACGTGTATTTCAATTTATAATTTATTTTCTTTAAATATGCGACAAAAATAAAAATGATGTGTTTCCCAGAATATCTTTTGCTGGAGTCTTCAATCTCAACTTGGTTCAACGCTTCCAATCAGCAACCACACCTTTTATTTCTCCTCCTGTTCAGTAGCCTCTGATTCAAAGAGTGAAGATACAATATCGAGATATCTGACAACAAGCGGCATAGAAAGGCTAGAGGTTAAGCGATCCATAACACAAAAAAATGAATCGACAAGACCAGAAACCTAAAAAATAAACGTGCAAAAACTGCTGCTCTTCTTTTTCTTTATCTTTTCCTCATTACCACAAACACGACTTCGGTAAAACAATATTCGTATAATATCATATTCTTTTTTTTAAAGATTCTTTCACCCTTGTGTGATCATTTTAAAGATCAATAATAGCAAATAGTAATATACCAGAATCAATCGAGACAAATATGCGTATATTGTCTTGCACATTGTATTCTCCATTAAGTAGTTGGTTTTTTTTCTGTTATGGTGGTTTGTCTTCTGCCATGAAACTGATAGCTTTTCGTGACTGGATTCAATCTATCACACCTTACTTCAGACGAATAAATAAATAATTAATAGTAACGCCATAGCTCCAACAAGTTGTTGTTGTTTTTTTTAATAAACAAAACCACGAAATGGAGTATCCACACAATAAATAACTAAAACAGCGGAGATCAGGGATGACGTAGAAGACTTAAGAAAGCGAGACAAAGAATTGCCTGCAGTGCGTCTCCTCTCCCGCTGAGTGTGCAGTGCGCCAAATGGTGCAGCCGTGCAAAAGAAAAGAAATTTAAAAAAGACAGTGGTATTTCTTTCCTCCATGCTAAGGCAAAGGAGTTCAGCAGAGAGTGCTTTACTGCTGCGGACTGTGACGGAAAAAAAAAAACGAAAGCATTTTATCTTGTTTCAATACCGCGTGGAAAAAGAAAAATGTGTCGATCAAAATCTGGTTCTGAATCAAGATTGAAAATGATATCGACCGATGACAAGGCGTTCTGCAGTTTTCTCTCATCGTCTCCGTTGACTGGTGAAGCGAAAGGGGGCACTCCTCACAGCAGTGCTTGTGTTGCTGACACACCCCTCTTCAGCACAGAAATGAGTAGTAGTAATAAAAATAAGAATACTGGTAATAATGAATAGAGGGGCGAGGCTCATCGTACCAGCACTGCCTCCATTTTTCTTGTTGAGCCACACGAGCTCCATCGAAGTCGTCATACGAATGAATGTCAGTCGTATTTCGCTCTGAAGAATGTTTTCTTTAATATTATTTATTTTCTTTATTGGGATTATTTTTGCTACAAACCATGTGTGATCATTTCTGCAGAGCAGCAAAAATAATTATAATCAAGAGAGAAAACGGTGAGACAAAACTTCAAAAGAATTAGTCGAACAAATTATTACAAAAATTCATAGCTTGTGGGCTCCTAACGGGTTGTACTGCAAGGAGATATCTACGACTCCATTCTTAAAAGGGATGTTTTGTTCATCACAGCACTTCAACTCGTGACTCTCTCAGATAAAGCCGTTCAAAGCTTAGATTCGACACAGAACGCCTTTCCTAAAACAGTAACGCAAACTGAACCACTCCAAATAAAGTGATACGGTATAAGCTTTTATACTGAAGGGTGAAGAACAGAGAGAGAGCGCACTTTAATGAGATCCAAGAAAAATATTTTTAAAAAAGCACAACAGGGATGTACAGATCTAGAAAACTTCGGAGTGTGGTTCAGTAGAATCCGTCCAATAATGTACCAATGATAAAACTTACAAAATACTGAATCAAAAACAAAATCTGCTCTTCACCATTGCTTCATTGGTACTATCTCTTTGAGAACGACCCGTTTTCAATGGACTTTTGTTTCTGTTCCACGCAATCTTGATTTTATGATGTTCATATCTATTTTTCTTCTGATTTTGTCGCAACAGGAACAGCTACTATTAATAATTATGGATCAATTGTTCCGTACTCTATAACGTTGTTGTGCGTGTTTGCCCACAAATTTCCATTCAAGTTCACGATTTGTGGTATTCAATCCTCTTTCCTTCTGACATTCACCTCCGTTGTTGTGTGCTTTTATCTCTGTTTGTGTCTCCGCTTCCATTATCCCGTACATGTCTTTCCACACATGCCCAGAAAGCCGCAAGAACGAAACAAGTGTAGTGTAGGTGAAAAGAATATACATTCGATTATTCTAAGCACCAATTCACCAATACACACATAAAAAGCAACAAACGCATAATATAAATATAAATATAAAGAAAAGAAATAGCCAACCACGGCAAATCAGCAACCTGACACCAAAAACCTCTTCCCTATAGTTCTGGTAAGTGAAAAAAAATAAAAAATAAAAATCATAATTTACATTCACAACAAATAAAAAATAGAAGAAAAGCAAAACCAAAAAGTTTAAAAGAATTCTCTAATAGGTTGTTGTTGTTGTTTTTTTTTTTCTTTTAAGGCGTGAAATCAAAAACACGAAAAAAAATATTTAAGAAAAAATTCAAGTATCACTTTATCACAGTCAGAATGTCGCCTCAGTAATCGAACCTGATTCAGAAACAAAACATCAATTTTGTTATTTTATCTTTTCAAATTTATCACAAGTGTGAAAGAAACAACAGGTCAATCACAACGGTTTTGTACTTGATCCACTGAAGCATATTCCATTCGTTGTTGTTGCTGTTTGTGTTACGTGTTTTAAAAATCCCTTTTCTGTAATTTTCCATTATTCGCTGTACAGATAATTTCAACAGAAAAAACATTATTTTTTTATTATGATTGTTGTTGTTTTCTTTAATTTCTTTTCAATGTAACTATTTTTTTATTTATTTTTTTTTGATGTCATCATTTCTTCGCGTGAGCTTTCCAGTAGCAGTCCTTCATTCCTATGTATGAAACTGCGGTGGCATCGGAACGTACTGCACTTGCGGAATCCGGCTGTGTGGATAGGCATAATACGCATTGCGGGGCAGACCGACCGGCTCGCTGAAGTACGCGGGCGGGGCACCCGCGCGGCGGTGAAACCCCTGCGGCGGGCCAACGGCGCGCTTGTGAGGGAAGTGGTACGGCATGGAGGGCGGAAACGTGTTGGTCTCGACCTTGAGCTCCTCCACCACCATCGAGTCCCGCGGGAGACGAGCCTTCTTGGAGAGTGCGGGGGCCTCCACCGCGACGTACTCACACAGCGAGTCCACCTCTTCCGGGGAGCGGGCGAGCCACACGCCGCCAATGTCAAAGAGAATGCGCTTATGCAGCCCACGCACCAACGCGAGATCGGCCTGGCTCTTCAGGTAGAGCAGGTAGCAGCCCGCCCCGCGACTCTCGAGGTGGCTGGCACACGCCCCACACGTCCGGTGAATGAGCCAAATCAGCTCGGCAGCGGAGGTTTCGAAGCGCACCTGCCCAATGAAGAGCGCAAGGTCTACCTGGCCGGTGCTGGCGTGATTGATAGGGGGCAAGTTGCTCGGGAAGGCAATGAACCGGCACTTGGACCGGAGCGCACGGTGCACCACCTGCGGCGCCAGTTCGGCAATCCCATTGGCATCCGCTGCGTCCCAGTCCGGGAGCATCGCGGTGTCGCGGGTAACATCGCTGTCCGCGACGTTCACGGGGGTGCTGCGGTCCGATTGGAGCAAGTAGGACGGGTTGGCGGCATCCAGTTCCATCTGGAGGTCGGACTGGACGGACACGGTGTAGGGAGAATCTCGACCACTAGGAGCGTTGAGGTGGACCGGAGTGTCCTCGAAGCGAAACCCGGTGTAGCTGTCCTGCCGCAGACCACAGTCGCCGAGGCTGTCGTTCATCATGTACGTCCCGCTGGGGAGCGAGTAGTTGTCTCGAATTTGGGGGCTGAGCTTCGTGGAGAAGACCAAGGGAGGGGTGGCCGGCTTCTGATTGGGGGAGAAGCACAACTCCGGAAAGCTGTCCTGCTGGCGGTGCACCGGAGAGGAGCTCACAGAAGGGTGCATGATGAATGGAATGGGGTGGATGAGTGCGGAGTTTAAAAGTTGAGTATATCTTCTTCTCTTTCGAATCCGTTCAGTGCCAGCAATGAAAAAGGCGTGAGAGAGAATAAATTCCTTTTTTAAAAAAAGGGTTCGGATAGCTCTGGATAAATTGAGGTCGAAGTGCGTATGTCAACGTATGTACCGATGAAAAAGAAAGAGAACCCATCAAAACGTTTAAACATCAGAATAAAAATCATCATTGCAACGTGAGTAAGAGTAATATTCGATCAATACTATTTTTATTATTATTATTTCTTTCTTACATAAAGCATTGATCTCGTAGACTCGAGGAGAGCCACAAATAGAGATCCGTGTCACTCTTCTCTTCTCACTCCTTCTGGCCAGCAACAATGCACCCTTTAGACAGCGCCAGGCGAATGTCCTCCGGGAGGTTAAACCAGTCTTTGTTCTTGATGGTGTAATACCGCCAATGCGAGGACTGCATACCTAGCCCGAGCATGTACTCCTGATCCTGCGTCACTGGGAAATCCGTCGTGAGAGCAGTGAGCGGCGTTGACGTCTTACTGTACTTCTTTGCCCTCCTCTTGTGCTCTCGAAACTGGCGCATGGCAGCGGACTTTCCGACAATTTGAGGCGGCTGATACGTGTCGTAAACACCATTTTGCTGCTGAGCTTGGCGAGCCTTCGCGTCGTGATTGTACGCGTTGCTGTTCGTGACGACTGTGCCGCCCTGCAGCTGCTTCTCACTCCACTTGCCGTACACCGACAGCGCACCAAAGACAAATTCACCCTCCTCCAGAATAAACGTGGTGGTGAGGATTTCATCGTTTTGGGCCAAGATGTGGCGTTTGCCACCCCCCTCTGCGGACTTACCGAGCTTGGACAGGTCCCCTGCGGTGATGCCGACGGGGTGCAGAATGTAGCCGAGCATTGCGGCAATGGAAGGGTGAAGGTCTCGGGTGGTCGGGAGAGACTGCATCGCCTGAGCGGCTTGAAGGTGAAACCTCTGATACGGCTCAAAGAGGTAGAAGAGAGCCACTTCAAACGGAATTTGCCAAACCAAAATATGCTTCACCTTCTTCTTTCCCGACCTTGGGGTTTCAAGCACCGACGACATGCTCCTATGCATCGTACTGTTATAATGCTGTGTTTCATTGTTGACCAAAAGAATTGCAGACCCCTCCCTGTACTTATACTTCTCTCTCAGGAGGCCTAGATCCAGCTTCTCATTCGTCATCCGGCTGTGCTGATAAATATACAGTGCAGTCGCTCCAAACAGCTCCCGGTCCCCAAAGAACTCGCCGGCCTTAACCTTGAGCGAGACCTGCTCCTCGTCCTCCTCCACGTGCGGTTCCCCTTCCTCGTCCTCCTCGTAGTCCGAGCTAGACTCCGTTGCAGAGCTGCATGGCGTTCCATACGGTGTCACATTCGACTGCAGCAGCACCTCGGTGCTCTTCACCCTGCCGTCCCTACCTATAGGACTGTGCCCAGAGGGTTCGGGAGGCAAGAACCACAGCCAGTACGGCAACTCCCCTTCCTTGTAAATCACGTCCCCGTCATAAAAGTACGCGGGCTCCATGTGATCTACTAATTTATCTAAAATGTCATTCCACTGCCGCTCCTGGTTTTCGACAATGAACATGTAGTTCTCCTCGGCGGTGGTTCGGAGGTTCGGATCGGTCTCGCCGATGCCCTTCAGACATCTTTTGGGCTTGGGCGGCTTGGGGAAGAGAACTCGTTCTGCCGCAGAGAGCAAGAGAGAGCCTGAAATTTCCTCCTTGAGTTTCAATCGAAGCGATACGTCCTTTGGGCTAGAGTGGAGTGTCTTGCACGTGGGTAAGGACGGGCATGGCTTGCGGCCGCAAAGAAAGGTCATTTCCGCCGTATGCGGGTCCACAAAGGCGGAGCGCAGGATGTCTTCGGCGTCTGGGCTGAGCACGTAGTCTTTTTCGTGTCCCTTGTAGTAGCGGAGATACGGCGTGTTGAAGAGTTGGCTGTACCGCTCGGCTTTCCCGACCGCCAAGGCGTCTAAACGATGGGTGGCCCCAGCGGTGGTAGATGGACGGTCCAGAAGCAGCGAGTCCGACTCCAAGGAGTTCTTGCGGTGAAAGCGCTCCAACGCGTCTACCACCTCACCCGGAGGCTCGAGGATGCTGACATGAGGGGATTGCGACTGGAAGATGGGAGGTATTTTGGGCGGAATATGTTCCGCCGCCAAGTCATCGAAGCCAGGATTCACTGGCTGGGAGATTTCTTCAATGTACTCCTTCAGCAGCTTTTCAGAGACGCCATGAAGCCAATCCACCTCCATCATCTTCCAAATTTCTTGAAGTTCTAGCCTTCTGTTTTCATTTTGTGCTTCGATGCGCATTTGGTTCAGTAAACATTGAGCGTTAAGGCGTTCTATTTCACCCTCATTCAGTAGGGTGTGCTGCAGTTTAATCTTTATGAGGGATGGTGTGGCTTTGATAAATTTGGACAAAGCTGGAACCATGTGAGCGCCAATTTGATTATAGCTGAGATCCAACACCTCCAACGACGGGTGGCCACTTACAGCTGAGAGGAAGTAGCGCAGAGCCTCATTCCCACTGACTTTAATTGTCGGAAGTCGGTCCAACGAAAGAGTTTGATCCGTGCTAAGCGGCATAAACTTCACTCGCTCATCCACTGAGTAATCCAGAGCCATATCTCTCAAGCTAATCGCTAATACTTCGGGAACTCTTGACATTTTGAAGGAAGTGGGAGGACGGTTCATTGATTTGATCCGAAGAGCAGCTTTGCTGGACGCTCTCGTAGTTTCTACGGTTTCCACTCGTAGAATGTCAGCCAGCACCATCAGCTGCTCGGCTCCAAGATACGCGTTGCGCAAATTGATTACCTTGATTTCAGGATATGTGCGAGTGTTTTCCAAACCAATTTGGTCAGTCCAGTATCCAAAAATGTTCTTCAGGTCTCCCGTGCCCTTCCGTATTTTATACTGCTTGCAAAGTTTATCGAACATATAGTAAAGAATATTGAGGGGCTCCATTGACACCAGAGAATCTTCATTTTCTTCAATAACGAGGTGGTCGGATACGCTCTTCTGGCTGCCGCCTCCCAGTGCAGAGCCGGTGATCGAGTTAGCGTCACCCCAGTTCAGTGCCTCCGCTGGGACAGAGAAGTGGTCGTAGCTCCCCTCAGTGATGCCGGATTCCGTAGAGTGAGACATCAGCGAACAGCAGCACTTTCGATAGATCGGCGAAGTGTCGCAGCAAGAAAAGCAAAGATAATGATTAACTCTTAATCAATTCAGCGATGGACGTGCTCGCTCTGCCCTTGTTACTCCATAGACAATACACAAAAAATAACAAAGAAGACAACATCGACGTCCAGAGAATATGTTCCTGTTCACAAAAAACACTCTCATCTTTAACAAAGTTACTTCACGAAAGTCACCATGCACTTCACTCCGCTCTTCACTCAAAGAATCATTTTCTCGTTTTTTCTTATCGGGTTTTATTTACCTATATTCCTATTCGTCGCTATACTACGTCTCTCTTCTAATATGAGGCAGCACAGAGTTGGTGGCGAACCCGAAATGGTCGTTCCTCTTCGCCAAAGTTTTACCTCACTCGCCTGCTTCTCGTTAGTGGTAAAGCTTTAAGGGTACAGCTTCAGCTCCTCCTCTTCGGAGAGCGTAGCGTGAATATTCACGGGGAGGTACTCCTCAATCTTCCCATTGGTGACAAGACGGCGCGCTTGCTCTCCAAACACCGTATTCTGCTGGAGGTACTTGCGAAGACGGGTGCGCTCTCTTCTGTGCTCCAGCACAGCGAATGTGAGGTAGGTCGGCACGCCTATCACCAGCAAGCGGCCGTAGCCCTGGGGAGTGTACCGCCAGCTCGAGGTCATGAACTCCAGAATAGACGCCTTAATCCTGACGTCTAGACCGAAATCAAAAAAATGTGGTGGACCAAACTGGCGCCGGAGCGTCGCTGTGCCAGCGGTGTACATGGTCAAGCCGCCGGCTATGGTACCACTAGCGACTAGATCGAACTTGCGCCACCACTGACGATTCTTCTCAATCTTCCAGTCGCTTTCCGTCTGGAACTTCTTCCAGCGAAGCATCCATTCATCTAAAAACTGCAACTGCAGCTCTGGCTTACCCATCTTGTGAAATAGCAATACGATTCTGGCACAGTCGAAAAAATAAAGGAAAGCTAATGAAATTTACTTTTTAAGGAATCAAAACTATACAATATTTAAAAACCGCAACAACGAAAAGGGCACACAGAATGAAGAAATGAAAGGAAATTAACATTTAATTCGCAGTTAGCACTTTCCACGTCTTCTACGGGTTTTTCTTCCTTCCTTTCAGATTTTTCTCTATACTCTTCCGACTGAGTTCTTCTACAAGGAGAAAGAATATAAATATCATGGTTAAAAAATTGTGATGTAACTGTTTTTTGTGGTTGTTCCGATTAGGCGGCAGTAGTAGAGTCCGTCTCGTTTAAGATAGTCTGAAGACTGGCTACCGAATAGCCATCGTCATCCTCTTCCTTGACCTTTTGATGGGCATGAACACCAGTTATCGGCAACCACAGCTCCATCGGCGTCACAAACAAGCTTCTCTTCTTCGCTTCTTTGTACTTCTCGTAGAGTTCCATGCTTCGTTTCTCAATGCGATCGTTGTCAATAATAGAGTAGTACGCTTGGCTTTGACCGCTCGGTTTTCGAACCTTTACTTCGACAGTGGGCCAGTATTCCGGTCCCAGTTGCGCCTTCCGAGATTCCGCTAAAATTTCGGATAACTTTGTGGTGCCAAACGTGACATTATCCGACTGATCTTCGTACTTGTCGCTGTCCAGCTTCAAAACGCCGGTCCCAACGCGACTTCCGGAGAGAATTCGGAGGCGGCGCTCCGTCTGCAAGTCCACGAAGGGGTTGCCGAAGGAGTCCAGCCGCTTCAAGTCGTCCAAACGGCATCGAATAGAAACGTTGCGATTGTGAATATCCACCATCCGCTGGTACCAGCCCTGCCAATCGTACTTTTTGTACTGAAGATTATCGTATTGCTCCACCATACCAAACTCTGTGGGAACGTTAAACTGATGTGCCTCCAGCCCGACGGGACCGATGCGGTGACGAGTGTGGCGTGCGATCATCGCGGCTCCCGCCTGTGGCACGTAGGCGAGGCGAATAAACACGCGCATCAGCAGACGTAAGACGTCTACGGGATCCGTCTTGAACAAACCTTCTGAGATTTGTGAAGGGATCACACCGCTCTTCACCCACGACGGGTGACGCTGCTGCACAGCCTGCAATACCGACTGCAATGCGGTGGCAGATACCTCGACAGCTTGGGGCTGTTGGCCCTGCTGCTTCTTCTCCGCTGCCATAGCCTCGGAGTCTAGTTCCTTGCTGGACATGCCCATCTGAAGCAAAAGACGAGTGGTTCGATCCACCATCTCATATGAGGCCAACTTTCCAGCCAGCTGTTCCACCATGGTTTTGCGGGATGCCTCCCTTTCCACACGAGATTGAATAAGGCCAGTAAGCGCGTCGGCATAGCTGCGGTGAAACAGGCGGTTCTCGACGCCCTTCGCTCCAATGGCATTCTTGATAAAGT
Organism: Vickermania spadyakhi; assembly: GCA_030849815.1. Classification (NCBI taxonomy): domain Eukaryota; phylum Euglenozoa; class Kinetoplastea; order Trypanosomatida; family Trypanosomatidae; genus Vickermania; species Vickermania spadyakhi. Next base: position 94,452 of record JASAOA010001876.1, read on the forward strand.
CGCACGCCACCACCGTAAACTTCTTGTCCATCAGCAGTGCGGTGGCTAAACTTTTCCAGTTGCTCTTCCAATTCGCCTTCTCTAGAACCGTATCAAAGTTCACCGAGGACGACCGACTAGTACTCTCCACGCTAAGGACATTGTGGAGATGGTGTTTCGCCTCGACAGCGTTGCTACTCTGGATAGACGAGAAGAGAAACTTCACTTCGTTGTAGCTGTCGAAGGGTTCCAAAAAGGGTTGTACTTCAAGACGCAGCACCGACGGGCTATCCTGCATGGCCACGCACATGGACAAATCACGACTCAGTTCTAGAAACTTTTCCGCCTGCAGTGCCGCCGCGAGCTGCTGCGTGAGGACTTCGTCACTCAAAATGAAGGCTGCCCTTTCCATCACGAACCGACGTCGGGCATCGACAGAGACGTAGGCGAGATAGCGCTGGTACCGAGCGCTGTCCGGCTCTGGCGCGGAAGCCGTTGTGGACCGTCGCTGCTGGAAGACGAGAGAACCCAACGCGAAGAAAAGTGCAGCCGAAGCCGAAAGAGAGGGAGGGGAAAGGGTGTCCTGGGACATGAGCGCCTCCCACGCGTAGATGAGCGATGTCTCCTCCACCGTAGTGAAAATGTCCTTCTTGTGCTTCTGCACCGCCTCGAAGAACTGTGCCCAAACCAGACTGGGGCTGCGCACCTGGCCAATCGCGCTGCTGAACCACGCATCCAAATAGTAATTGTGTTGCAGCACAGCTTTACGGCGCAACACTTCTGCGGCCATGGTGAGCTGCTCCCTTCCGTGTGGATGCTCTATGGCGGCCAGCGTTTCTTCGTGTTTCTTCTTCAGCATGCGGAGAAAGGACTCCCGGTCGAGAAGATACTGAGGGGCGAGGTCGCGATACGCCGCCGTCGCCGTCCTCCACCACTGCTGCAGCTCTGCGACCTCCGCTGGGCTGCGGGCGATGAAGGGGAGCACCGAGGTCTCCAGTTCCTGCAGCAGGGCCTCGGCGGCGGGAGAGACCGGCAGCGGATTCACGATCTTGCACTGCTCTACAAACATGGGAAGTCTGGGATACGGATCATCCAGCCAAACACTCAAACTCAGCCATCGCTTGTGCAAATGCTGCCGCTCTTCCAGGTTGGGTGCCTGTGGAGCACTACTCTGCAGCACCGTAGAGGCGGGGGGGATGGACTCCATATTAGGAAGCGTCCGCTCGTATGGGTCCCTTTCACTGGTTCCTGTGCCTTCATGTAATGTTGTGTGTATTAAATCCGCTGCCGGTGCCGCACGCACCAGATTGTGAAACCCGGATACGGTAGCTGGCAAAGTCTTATCCGCTAAAGATTGGTGTCGAATGAGCCCCGCACCGTGCTCGCCAAGAATCCGCTCCCGGTGTTGCAGGTAAGTGCGACAAGAGCCACGAAGTGTGCCGCTCGCAGCACCGGATGGCGCAGGGGAGCGAATAACGGCACACCCACGATACCTCCACGACATTGATTGATTTAAAGTAATAAGGACGACTCAAAAGCAATGATAATAAAATAATGTTTTATATATATTTCTCACTGAAGAATAACATAACAGAAAAAAAAGAGAAAAAACATTAAAAAGGAAATCGTCGAGCGAAGAGAAAAAATAACCTGCAGCAGGAGGGCAAGAAGCACCATTGATGGAGCAAGCACAACGAATTGTTCTTTCTTTTTAAAACTGTACACTCGCCGAAAGCTGATTGAAGCAGGTAGTTTCCCCGTACTGCGATTGGGAAACACGTTGGTGTTTCCTCTTCATGAGGAAGCTGAACATTGCTATTCAATATTTCAAGCCTCAGAAGAATAACTGACTACAGAAGCAAAACCAATGAAACCTGGAGTACGGACGAGCATGAAGTAAATCGAGTGAGAGGCAATTGTTGACAACGAAAGCAAGCCCCTGTTGAGGTGTTAGACCATCCACGATCGCCATTCCCATCAGTAAGGACACGCAGATACAGAGTTGCATTACAAAAAGTGTAAACACTTTCATGAGCATTGCCTTAAGAAATTCAGTAGCAGCAGCATACAACGCGTGACGCGGGTGTGCTAGATTCTGTAAGCACGGTATATTCCATGAGAAATACGCTTTCCATGCTACTCCATAGGCGACGAGAATAGCAAATAAATACCAGCTATAGAATGTTAGAAGTCCCGGCACGCAGAAGACGGAGAACATCGGCAGAAGGACAGCGGCAAAAATGACAAACGTGGAGCCTTGAATCAAAACCGTGGTCAAATCTGTCAGTTCGAGATGACCGATGCGGACAAGAATTTCAACTATAAATACAGAATCTTTTTGGTCCTCCTCCTCCACGATAGAGGACAGCGTCTTCTGCGCATTATCTGGCTTCAGCACCATATTCGTAATGTACTCCAGGAGCGGGGTGCAGGTCGCCGTGACGATGTTACCTGCCCCGCAGAGACAGAAGCGCATCCAGCCGCCTGGAATGCCATCGAAGTGGTACTGTAGCATTAGAATCACCGCGAGACACTTGAAGGTGGACAGCGCCATGTAGAGGGGATGATAAGGGAAGAGACAAGACTGACTCGAAAGCCGCATGTCGAGGTAGCTGTCTGAGAGGGCCTCCTCCATCAGCGGAGACGGCACCACGCTGGGGGAGTCGATCAGATCATCGACTCTCTCGGGATGCTCCGCCTCCATATCCTCAAAGAAGGCGCGGTTCTGAACAATCAGCGGCGCAGAGGACTGCAGCAGACCTGCGGACTCCTCCGTCCTCACGTCCCGCTGATGAGGATCCACAATGTGCGACATCTGCGAAACGCGAATGAGCCGTTTACGCCTATTGGTTAAAAAAAGAAAATAGCCCAGAAAATGTTGGCTGAACACATTGATGGCCGCATTACTCGCTACACAAAAGACACTTGACAGTAGCAGCACGGCGAGAGAGGGAATAAGAAGTTCATGCTTCACTAGACACACCTTGGGCAGAGTGGCCCAGTCCGCTCCTTCCATCTGCAGCGCGGTGCATATATCCAAGGGCATTTCCACTACAAGAACCCTAGAGCTTGTATTTTTTCTTCTTTATATATATAAGCTCGATCCTCGATACGAGGGAATCAAAAAATGAATATCATGAAGAATGAAAGAGATTAACGTGAAGAGAAAAAAGTTAAGAGAGCAATAAGTCGTTTGCCACCTCCACCACAATCTTTTATCTCTTGCCACTAATAATTTAGTTTCTTAATATTTTTTATGTGTTATCGTTGTTCGATTCTTTGTTTTGCTTTTACGGCGAAAAACATAACAGTCACATAAAGAACGACCTAATTGTGAGAAAAATATAACCAAAAAACAAAACACTACTACGAAAAGATAGAAGTGTGAGGCTCGGAAACCTTTAAGTTTGAATACATAGCAGCCTATTCCTCACCATTCCTCCCACACCTTGCATATCTGTACTAAAAGTTTCGTCATTTCAATTTTGCGCAATATCAGTAGTCACAACAACAACAAAAAAGAATGAATCACCGGCCACACCCACCACTACTCCGAAAGGCATGAACTATTAAGAATGCATACTTGTTAGTGGAGCCCTACTCTTTCATGGTTTAAAGGCCGCTAAAGTCAAAGTACAGAAGGGAGACCTACTCCTTGTGGGGCTCCTCCGCATCTATTTCTCCATCTCGTTTATGGAAGTGTTTCTTTCTGGTAAATTCTTCCCACAGTCAGCACACTCTCCTCTCAAAAAGTGAGTCACGAATCAATAAATTACATACGTACATCTCAACGAAGGCTACGATTAAACAACTAAATTGCTATGAAGAGAACAGAGCCAGTTGCTAAAGAAAGCACACCTATTCCATACACCCGCGAGCAGCAGTGCCTCCGACTGGGTGTCCCTCTATTTTATACCTTAGCACTTGAAGTCACTAGGAGAAGGAAGTCGCACGGGCCGCTTCTCCGGTTCCGGCTGCTTGCTGCGGCTGTTGTTCTTCCACGGGTCGTCGTCCTCGGGCTCTTCCTTCTTCTTATCGTCCATTGCGCTCCGCAGCTCGGTGATAATGCGGGCTGCACGGAAGTTCCACCGCTGAAAGTTGCTGGCCAGCGCCGCGTTTTGACGCTCCTTCTCAATTTGTTCACTACGCCGCTGGTGCTCCAGCAGGTCCTTCTGCAGCACCTTACTGTGATGCTGCTGCTTCTCAATCCGCTTCTCGTGCGCCTTCTCCGATTTCTCACTCTTCTTGGCGGTTTCGACTATAATCTCCTCACCACGCGCCAAGCGTTTGTTCGCCAGCTTCAGAAGATTTCCAGCAATCTTCATCTCCTTGTCCTTGCGGCTCTGCTGCTGCGTCTGAATGTAATAATTCTGATCGGCCCTCTCCGCCGCCACGCGTTCGTCTTGCATCTTCTCCTTCTCTCGCAGCTCCTTCACCAGCTGGGCGTGATCCTTGAGCTCGGTCTCCAAGACAGCCTCGCCATTCTCCCACACCACAATCGACTTGGCACGGGAGTGCTGCGTCTTCTCCTTAGTCGTGGACTTCCTCGAGTTGCGAATCATCTCCAGCTTGGCCTCGATCTCCTGGTCCTGCAGGCGAACCCTCTCCTCCATCTCCTTCCGCCGCTCCTCTGCAGACTTCTCCCGGTTCTTGAGCACGCTGCGAGCGTATTGCTCGCGCTTCATCGCCCGCTCCATCACTTCCTTGCGCTGGTGCTCCCGCTCCGCGTACAAGTTCTCTAAGTTTTTCTGGCGGCGCACTTCGGCGGCACTGGCGCGAAGCATAGCCTCCTCCTGAGCCTTCGCGCTGTGCTCGCGGCACTTTTGAGTTCGCTCCTCCTTCTTTTCGTTCTTGTCACGAAAGTAGAAGGCCGCCTCCTCCTTGGCCTGCATTACTGCTTGGAGCTTTGCCTTGTTGTCCTTCGCCTGCTTCATCTGCAGCTCCTCCTCCTGACTCATCAGATGATGCAGCGCCTTCATATAGCGCTGCTGCTCCGTTAGTTCGCGTTCCTTGGTCAGCTCCAAATTCTTGATCTTCACTTCTTCTAGAGCACCTTGGAGCAGCATGATGCGGTGCTCCACCTCACCCACATCGATCCCTGGTGGTGGATCCCCCGTCGCGGAATCTAGGACACTTTTCAGCTTGGCCATATAACAGGCGCAGGCCCTCGCGTCCAAGTCGTCGGCAGCGGCAGTGGGCTTGGAGTCCGCTGTCTTTCCCTTCGCCAGACTAGGAAACCGAGACGACATCTTTTAAGGTGGGTATCGTTTGCACAGCTCTCTATATACTTATTTATATATTTATATCCTAGTTTAAACGATAAAAGGACTAGTCTATCTTTTGTACACAAACGTAAACGTTCCTCTTGATGTTCTCACCCCAGAGGGACTTCCGGAAAAAGGTTTTGGAAGACTTCACTCTATACAGACGGAAGGGGGGGTAGAAAATAGGAGAGATTAAGACATTTGACCGACGGTATTAAAAAGAACACAAGACCAGATTTCTTTAATGGTGTTTCGCTTGAACGGTAATGCCCTTGCCTTTAGTTTTTTTTGGTTCACTGTTCCATGGAATAGTGGCTCCACAAAGCAAATATTTTATTCAGCATAAACAGAGGACTGGTACGAGATAACCTCGAGTGAACAACAATAGGGGGGGGGGGGAAGTATATATAATAGATCTGGTTAAGAAATATTATTCATTCTCTATGAATAGAAAAGCATCTACCACTACCAACTAAATAAAAATGGGAAAGCTTCATGCGCTTCTCCTCCGCTGATACTCGCGAAGCTGCTGGATCAATACGTCTTTACCGAAATCGAGCAAGTGCCCCTCCCGCTCCATGTGAGTTGGTCCTTCACTCCGCTGAGGTACCGCGGCAGATGGGCGCCACTTACTCGATGATCCAGAGGATTCAGTGTTCCAATTCCGGGGCTTGAGTGGGGACGGGCGGCGTAGCGCAAACGGGACTTCTGTGATGTCCTCCGACTCCACACCCCTCTGCGGAGAAAATTGGAGTTGACGCGCTTCTTCGAAAGGAAACATGGAAGGTACTTCGGAGCTGACTCCACGAGGGCCCGTTACTGGCTGGATCGGCGAGGGCTCGACATCCATCCCGTGCAAATAGAGACGTTCGTCATCGTGATGGTGGGGGGGTGGCGAGACGTTGTCCTCCGCATCGCTGGGAAAGAGCGCTCGCGTGATGGCCTCGCTCATCCCTGGTGCGACTACAGGGTACATCGCTCGACGATCCTTGGCAGCCAACTTTTGGCGGGCACACGCCTGCCGAAGTTCAGCGGAACGGTTCTTTTTGATGGGCAACTGCACGTCTGGCCGACAGGCGTAGGGTATGAGGCGAGAACGAAACGGAACGGGCCCGTCGCCGTGCCGCTTCAGCTCCGACTCCTCCGCCAGCTTGAGGAGAAATCCTTCTCGTTTGGCGCGCGCCGCAGCGATCACTTCCGGGTTCGCCTTCTCCCGCTTCACCTTACTGCGGCGCTGAGGCGAAGCGGAGTTTCTCTTCGTCGTAGCGGAGCCGGATCGGGACTTCCTGGGAAGTGTCTCTGCCGATAGAGGAATGGCAAGCGGACACTCGGACGGCTTCATCTGCTCCACCTCCATGTGACGCACCATCGCCGCCACGAACTCGACTTCACTGATACGATCGCGCTGAAACCTCTCCATGGCGGCCAGCAGCTCCGTCGACTGTGCCGGTGGGAGCAGCGTCACCGCGGCGCGGGTCAGCCCCGAAACAGGCTGCGGCGCCGCTCGGTGATACGCCGCTCGTCGTTCCCTGGCGGACCACTTCCCTAAAACGACAAACTTCTCCCTTAGGATCGCGTGGATGCGCTGCCTCTCCAGCAGTAAACGCCGCTGCTCCCGCTGCCGCCTCTCCGCCTCGAGGGCCACTCGCCGCTGTGCCTCCTCGAGCGCCTGGCCCACCTCCTGCTGGGTGGACCGAACCAAAGACGCGGAGGGGCCACGATAGAGCTGCTCTGTCGGGTTGGGATGGCGCTGCCCACAGCGTCGCTTCTGTTTAATGATCTTCTGCGTCTTCTCTGACAGCTGTGGTTTGTGTAAAGTGGGGTCCTCCAAGTCGGCAGGCGAAACCGTCACTTTAGAGAAGAGACGTTCCACGACATTCTCGATCTTTTCCCGCCCCACCACCTGGGAAGAGCCGCCGTGGCCATTCGCATACTTCTCTACCTCATTCACAATAGTGGCCTTCACCTCACTCGTGAAGTGATACCGCTGCTCCGCATCGTCGTAAAGCTTGTGAAACACTTCGTCACTGGGATTCGGAGAGCTGCTCAAGGCATGAATGACGTGCAGCGTCAGCGGTCTGAAGGTGCACTCCCGAAGCTCCTCCTCCACCTTCTCTCTCTTCTTCGCTGCCACCCACTGTTTACGATGCAGTATTTCATTTTGAACCCGATACTCAGGCTTCAGCGAGGTCGGTCTCTGTATATTTTTGGCATACGAAGAGATCTTGGGTTTGAAAGAGCACGCTCTTTCCATTTCCTCCCGCCTCAGTAACTCCTGACGAGACTTTTCCATCGCAATCCACCGCTGCTTGTTCAGTCTCCACATCTTCCCCTCCTCGTGCAGGTCACGTGGGCTCTCCTGCTCGTCATCCCTCTTTCGGAGCGGGAACGGGCTTTCTTGGCTGGGATGCAGTGACATCCCTTCGATGCAAGAGAGTGCTTGAAGCATGCGGGAGGAGTAGTTGAGACTGCGGTCCCCCGCGTCGGGGCCCTCCACGAGCGACAGCATCGCGACATCCGTGTCCGCCCCGGTGTGCACACTGGTGTCCGCTCGGGGGGGCGGGGTCTGTCGGGGCCCGACCGTGTAGTCCAAGCCCTCCCGCGGGTCCGAACCCGCCCCCCCGGACTTGTCAGGGCTCATCCCGTCCGTGACGCGTCGGAGGACAGACACCAAATCCTCGAGTTGAATCCCGGAGCTGTTCGTGCCGCCCATCTCAATCACACGGTGAGCCCCCTCCGGAGTCCCAATGGACGACCCCGAAGGCGTATAGCTGGAGCTGCCGACATCCAGCGCAGCCCCCTCCGAGAGCTTCGGCACCTGGCCGTTGGCCCGGCTAAACCAGTCAATCTGGGCATGGGATGGGGGTGAGGAGTAATGGAACGCACCGTTGTAGAACTGGGCGGAATCGTCCGATTCCAGCATCGCGAACTCCCAAACAGTAATAGAAATACTACAACAATAGCCGCTGACGGGCTACTAAAGGGGGCAGAATACCAATATGGCTAAAATGCAGAAATGGACAGTCGTCTATAAATGAAAAATCAGGTGAGGGTAGCAGTACAAAAAAAAGAAAAAAAATCTCGAGAATAACTGCGATCTATACCAGACAAAGAAAATAGTATTTACACACGCTTTCTAAAAAAAAAATATCTAATATATTTCTATTAAAAAAAAAAAAAAAGAGAAAGGGTTGTGCTGTTTTGTATCATATTGCTACCAATCAGTCACTCTATCGATCAGTGAGTGCTCGCCCACATCCTTAAAAATCAGCAACGAAAAAAAGGATTATTTATATAGTTACTTTTTATTCATAGTAATAATAATAGAAAGAATAATAATGATGATAATAAAATCCGGTTGTAAATATTTATCCCCCTTCACAGATTTTTTTTATTTTTCTTTGTTTTTTCTTCTGACAACATTTCTGAGAAAACATCGTAATCTTTTAAAATTTTCTATGAAGAGTGCTACGCTCTGCGCATTCAACAGTTACTTGGGTTACTCCCCTCCATCGTAGGTCAAGGCAATCTGGTGAGGCTTGCTGTAACGCTTGCTGGAGAGTTCCTGTGCCTTGGACATGGTGCCATCCACTTTACGAGGTTCGGGTTGGCCGTCGTGTAGCCGAGCCGTCAGCTTCAGGTCATTCTTCCAGCGACTTGCTTTAGCAGCGTTAAGGATGCGCTCTACAAACGCCTCCTTCGCGGCTTCCTCCGCATCCACGATGAATTTGGCCGTCTCCGCCACAATCACGGCGTGCGGTTCAAAGCAAGAAAAGAGCTCCGCATTCAGCTCGTGCATCACGGCAGAACCCACAAAGCCAGCGTCAAACCTTGGAACTCTGCCTTCCTTGACGTGCAAGACGAATCGATTAAAGTCGAGTCCCACAAAGTGGAACTTCACCTGAGGAAATTTGACCTGAAACGCCGTCCCACTAGGAGTCCCCGGAGGCAAGTAGTTGAAGTTCGTGTCATTATCCCAGGCGAACTTGTGATCCGACCACGGCCACTCCAGACCCGTCATCAGCGTGTACAGCCAGGCACGGATGTTGTGCATGGACACCACCCCGTTCCCGTACTTACACGTCCCGTCGGCGGTGCGCTGGCGAATGTGCTTATTGAGGGTTTGAGCACCAAGTCCAAAGAAGGGCCCGTTCTTCAAGTCTCCGCAGTACACTCCACGGCCTTTGCGGTTAAATTGGCAGAGTGTCTTATTCGGGGTTTGGTAGCTGTAGTCGTACCCGCGACGAGGATTGATGTGGCTAACATCAAACGCCAGACCTGTATTTCTCCAGTCACGGTATTCCGGAAATTTCAACAAGTTGGTGTAATCGGTTAACCGGAACACAAAGTCCCAGTCAATGATGTTGTTACGATTATCGAAGCGCTCTGCCATCTCTTGTCGCAGTCGAGTCTCCCACTGCTCAGCGATGTCACTTGCCTGAGACGCATCCCTTCCCCAGTGCGCGAGCTGCGACTCCACGAAATCTCGCTCCTTCATCTTCATTTCCTGAAAGGACGTCAAGGCAAAGAGATCACCCTCTTCACTCTGAAAGGAGCGAAGCAGCCGCTGCACCACACTACGAGTCTGCGCGGCAGTGATTTCTCTCATCATAATGTTTCCAAAGACATCAAGGAACATGAGTACACGCTCCTCCAGATCTTCGAGGGAAAACATACTATCGAGCAACCACTGGAGGAAGAACAGATGCCTACAGTGGATTCTTAAATTGGGTTCATAAATGTAAAAATCGTAGGTCTTGCTCGTGTTGAGAGATTCTCCCTTCGACTTCTGTTCTTCCTGAAGCCGAAGCTGGGAAAGCGTCCTAAAAATGTGCCTAATATCCGCCGCTCCTGCTAGCAGGACACGAACATGGTCTCCTTCATCGTCCTTTCTCGACGAGCTAGAGCCTGTGACGGAGGCGCTTTGCATCAGGGCTTCAAATTCTAATTCGTCCTTGCTTTTGGCACCCCCCTCCGCATTGGATTGCTCGACCGCTAGTGTGGGATCGTTGTGGCTGGACTTTGGCTGGGCTTGACGCTGGGTGGGAAGCGGCAGCCTGCCATTCAATAGGGCACTGAAGTCTACGGCGGGTGACCAGCCCCACGCCTGCTCCGTCCCAATGGCATTAAGCAGTTGCTCCTTTGGATCTCGAAGGTACTTGTCACTCATACTAGAATGTTGAAGCTTTCTCCTGATTTATTTATTTTATCATACTGAATCCAGTCATCGAAACAGAAATGTGAGGAAAGAGATGCACTCATAAAAATCAATTCATCAAGAGCTGACTGAGGCAAAGAATTTTGAAGGAGATTACACAGATAAACTGATATATATATTTTTATATTTTTTTGAACTTAGAACATTTACCGTAGCACATACGCAGTGTCCAAGGATGCGGAGCAGGCAAACAGCGCCGGATGATTCTCAGAACCCTCTTCTGCGCGTTCTGATGTTAGACGAGTGAAGTGTAAGTCGTTGATAGCCTTTCCCTCCACCGACAGGACAACACTGCCGTCAACGAAGTTGTCCGCTTTCACACAGCCGCCGAGTGCCTTCCAGCGCTCTGGCTCCCGCCACACCATTTCAATGTTGTACAAGAGCAACGAGCCATTCGCCGTCCACGCGTACACGCTGAGTAGCGGCAGCGACTGAGCCGGAGAGAATATCACTTTAGGGGAAACGGTGAGCAACGCACTAGGAGACTCCATCAGACACAGCATTTCCGTCTCTACAGGGTTCTCCAATCTGTGAGGCATCACACGAAATCGAATAATGGCTGCCTTTGTCGAGCGTGTGACAATCAGCACTTCCGTGGTGGATGCCGCGAGCTCGTCATTCAGGAAAACATGTCGATTCCCCACAGGTGGCAGCACCTCCATCTGCGACGGAATTTCAGTTCCATCAAAAGCCGCATGAAAACGTTGTAGCGCGACGGGCTGACCCACCCGATCGATTGTTGCGTTTTTCACGCCAACAGTCGTGTGCCAGCAGGACACCCGGCTATCATCGCCGGCACTCAGAAACGCCGCCGAGTCCGTATCCGCACGGGACACTGCAGCAGGACGGCTCACCAACAGTGGGCACAAGCTGTGGATAGCGGCACTTCGATGGCCGTCGGAAACCGTCTGAAGACACACGCCCTCAGCAATGCTCCAGAGTTTGATGGTGCTGTCAAACGATCCAGAAATGATAAAAGACGAGTGACCACTGAGCTGAATGTCGTTCGGTGAGCCTACAAAAATAATACAAGTGACTCCCAGCTTGTGCGCATCGGAAAACTTTCGGAGAAGTTTAAATACTGTACAGTCAAAAATCTTGATGCAGCCATCGCGATACCCCACTGCCAGCCAAGCAGAGCTCTCTTGGCTCGCAGAAGTAGATGAATGGCTCTTTGAAGCCACTTCATTCAACGCAAACGTCAGCACCCCCGCACGCGACGGATGCCCCACTGTCCTCTCCACTGTGTTGTGCTGCGCGTGAATAAAATCAATTTTCCCGTCAATTCGTCCGACTGCTGTCAGATGGTTCGGAAGCGTCATACAGGTCGAAGCTGCATGCTCGCCTTCAAAGGGTATTCTACGTTCCACCGTTTTTGGAGCTGTAATGGGATACGGCATATAGCCGAGTGAAGTGCTCAGTTTGTCTGGTTCCTCCCGGTCTCCTTCGGATTTGAAACGTTTGGCAGGTGCTTCGCTGTCTCTAGTGGCATGCTCCATGAAGAGCTGCACCAGAAGTTCATTTTCAGGTAACCGGCCGCTAGAGGAAAAGGTGATCAGAGGCAAGAGTTCCTTGTGAACTTGAGCTCGGCGCTCGTGAAAATGATTCTTTATGTTCTTGTATTCCACAGAATCCGATTGGCGTTCCAAAATAGCAACGTCGTACTTGCTGAGCATTTGTTCTAAATGGGCGTAGCGTAGTGGAGAAGAACTCTTGACGTATTCAAAGATCGGTGCATTCATAAGAAAGGTCTTGGCTTGGTAAAACAAACCGTGAAGCTCAAGCATCTCTTCAAAAATCAGTACGTATAATGCCGCTTTTATTTCACTAGGAATAAGAAGTTTGTCCATGTACACGGATAGCACCACGTCCCAGTTCCCTTCTAGCACCGCAGACTCAAAGTTCGCCTTCGCTTCTGCGGCATCACCCTCTGAGTCTAGGCGAATCACATTGTAAGGTGTCCCAGACTCTGCTTGCAACGCCATCAGCGAGTTGCTGTACCCATGGCTGTCCAGAAAACTGCATACGTGACGCACAATAGCCTCATGTGACACTCCTGAAGCTTCATCATACATTGTAGATTCACAGCGTACCTCTTATTATTTTATATTATTATTTCTATCCACCGTTAAAGAAAACAAATAGGAGAAAAAAGAGTCAGTAGCACGGGATCCAAAATAATGCTCTAATCTTTTTACCACGCTGCAAAGAAAAAGATTGATAGTGGACTTCAGTCAAATGCAACACATCATAGAAAACTATTTATTCTTTTCTTATTGTAGTATTGCATTTTTTATTGGTCATTGTGAACCTAGTAAACAGCACAATGGAGCCATTGTTTGTCTTGAAGGTATTCGAATACGGATAAAAAGAAAAAGATGAATGACAAAAAGAGAGTTTTCTAAGTCTTTGCGGTGTGTCCCTCCACTCCATTCTGCTGTTCTTTTACCATCCCACGGTGCGAGGCCACCAGTCGAGCCAACCTCGCCAGGGCCACCGCCTCTCGATCTCTCTGAACTTTCAGCGCCCGTTCCCTCACCTCCCGCAGCTGACGCAATCGCTCGAGGACCCTCTGTTCCGCGAGTGGGCGGCACTGCTCCACCGCTTCCTGCCACACCAGCGCCTCCTCGGCAGCGAGGTCGAGCTCGGGTACGCTCACATTGCCATTCGCGTCAAACCGCAGCTGGTGATGCGCAATGAAACGATTGCGGCGGAGTACGGGAAGGCGGTCCAACGCCATCGCTCGTGCGAGCTGCTCCGCCGTCTCTCTCCGCTGGCGCGGGTCGGTGAGCGCCGCCTCGTGAGACCACCGCTCCTCCGTCCCCACTCGTGCGGCGGAAACCGTGGCGCTGGGCGAACCAGCTCGGGTTCGCTTGCGACACCGCTGTAGCCCCTTGGAGAAGGCCGGCGGCGTGTGCTTCGGGACATAATAATACGGGGCGGGCTCCACCCCTTGGGGATCCCGCTCCTCCAAGCTGAGTGAATTCAACGGGGGCGGCTGCCTGGCGGAGGACGATCCAAACGGAGAAGCGTCCCCCGGATGGAGCTGCTTCCACTCAAAGAGCTCCTTCTGCGCATTTTGCGTGTGCTTGGAGGGCTTCAGAAAGTAGAGTAAATCGTCCGTTGAAGGGGCCGATGGCTGTGGTGTCGGTTCTGTGGCGGCCGACTCCGTAGGCGGCTGAGCAAGAATGCGCCGAAGGAAGTGCGTCTGCTTCATTGGAATCTTACGCGGAGGCTGTGGGGCGGGAGGTGGTCGGACGGGCACCGCAAAGGGCTCTTCTTTCGCTGGAAACGGTGCAGCACAGTTTTCACAAATATATTTGAGCGGGCGTTCCGTAAAGTTCAAACACTCAAAGTGGGCCATAAAGACGCAATCACGTCGATCACAGAAGATCATATGTATCGCGTTCTCCGAGCTGTGGCAGATGTTACATTGCACAGAGCGCATCTGCACTTCGGTGGTGTCATCGTCGCTGTCGGAGGAGTTCATCCAGGCGACGTAATTCTTTTTGCGCACCTTTATCTCCTCCTCCTCCGCTCCTGGCCCCGGTATGACGTGAATCCGAGTGAAGCGACGCTTGCATGTGGGGCACATGTTCGTGTCCTTGGCCCACTCCTTGATACAATGCGCACAGAAGAGGTGGTCACAGGAATTGATCTTTCCTCTCGGATTATTTACCGGATCGAGATCCGTGAAGCAAATATTGCATAAATTCTCATATTCCGCGTCGTTGTTCGGAGGAGGGGAGGCAGAACCGATAACCTCTGCCTTACCAGAAAACGGAGGTGACGACATTGTCCAGAAGCGGTGATTGGAATCAATTGAACATTTAAAAAAATGTACTCCCGTGATGTCTATTTACAGCGCACAAAAGAAAAGATGAGAGCCTTATTTCAATTTCATTCCATTCAATGATATTAGAGTGGCCCGCAATTAAAAAAGGCAAAAAAAAAAATAAACAGAAAAGGGAGTTTACATTTAGGTTCATCAGCCCTTTCGCATGATATTTTGGGAGTAAAACCGTTTCTAAAAATGTCGGTGTTCACAATGTCATTCGCTTCTGTTTGTCAGCTAGCTAGGATATTTTTAAGTATTCAAAGTTGGTTTCATTCCGTTCCTCTATCTTTTGGTAGTTTCTGGTTTGATGTTCACGCCTTCACTCTTTGTCTTGCGATAGAGGTGTATTTTTTTTCTATGATTTCTTTCGTGAATTATAAATAAGGAAAACCGCTGAATTCTTCTGTTTTGTGTCTGATTCAACGTTCTGCAACCAACTGCGTCCTTCACGAATATTATTATTTCACCCCTGCAGTCATCGCACCCTCCCGAAGTATTAAGTAAGTAACTGATCTCCGTGGAACTGACGTCCCAACCCATGTGAAGGGACGTTTCGCATCTTACTCCATTGAAATCGGGACCGTCCATAGAGTGAGTTTAGACTCACTACTGTACCCACATGCCACAAACATAGACCCTCCCGCTTGAAACAAGGAGACGGAATTGATTTCTTGCTTGATCTTGGAAGGGTCTACGCGGTTCGAGGCGTAAAAGCAGTCCTCTTTCCAGAACGGCGCTCCACTCCCCTCGCTGGAGTTGGTGAAGCGTTGAAAGGGGAGCGCGGATTTCCCACTCGCCATCGGATCTCTGTGCTTTGGAAGGGTGGGACGCACCGGTTGAAACTTTCGCGGACTGTTCGAGTGCGATGGGGTGGTACGCGTTCGCCACGCAATGTTCAGTTGACTGTGGATGGCGGCAGCACTGCTCTCCAGCATGGACGGGGAGCGCGAGGGCACCGTCATCTCGACACTATCGTGTGCGAGATCCATGGAGCAGACGGCAAAGACGGGTTCGTCGTCCACCGACGAGCACACCGGTTCGCAGGGAGACAGCAGCTTCCACTCCCCTTGAAGGTTGGCGTGGGAGGTGACCGCGTGGGCTAGGCCGAAGCGCTCCCTGCCGTCCACGCTATTACCACCGGTCAAAGACTTCGACCTCGTCACGGCCGGGTAAGAGTGGGAGAGCGTGTGGCTCGGATGCGAGGGGCTCACGCTCTGCACACTACTCGTCTCTTGAATACTTGTGTCACCGGAGGCGATCGCGGAGCTATCCAGCGGGGCCAACTGGCGTAGAGAGGAGGAGGGCACAGCCCCTATCGGCTCGCGTGGTGCATTCAAAGCCGTCAGCGATCGCGATGTAAGGGGAACAGGGCTGCACGAGGAAGTCGTCTCCAGCGGAGCTAACGTGGTGTGGGCGGAGGTCACAGAGGACAGAACGGAAACGTCCTCAAGGGCAGGCGGGTTAAGGTTCAAATTGGTGCTACCGCAGCGGATAACATAAAAGGCATGAAGCAAACCACGGTGGACCACGAGTTGGACTTGGCACACAAACGCCTCTGCAGAATTTGTGCCACACCAAGTTGGTAACGGTAAAGTCGTGATTTTCGTCTCATAGAGCGAATCGGCTGAAGGGCCTTTGAAAACGGTAAACTGTTGCACCAGATAGTTGAGCTTCTCATCCCAGTACGGGGCGTCGTCCGCTACCGGTCGAAGTTGTCCCATCGACACGTATCCTTCCCCCCACCGGACTGGAAAGCAATAGACAGCGAAGCCCTTCTCAGTGACATCTCTGTCTTTAATGATCGTATTTCCGACTGGATCAATCGTCAACATGCAGCCAGAGAAGTCGGACCGTCGAGCTCGGTGAGAGCCCATGACACCCCCGGCGTTAGAATGCCGAGAGGCGGAGACAATCAGCTGGTAATCCTGGTGATGCGCGTGGAGACTCGTTCCACTTCGCACCTGAACACAGGAAAAGCTGTCATTCACCTTAATGGAAACCTTTCCCGTGGGGAAGCACGCCTGTGGCAGCGGCCTCAGCGCGGTGAGACGTCTCGCCCGCGGCTCCTCGTCGAGACTGGTATCCGGTGGTGGCTGCGGCTCGCATCCCCCTTTGATAGCGGTGCTGTGGTCGCTGCTCGCCAGTATCGTCTCCATGCTAAAGGGAGTCGCCTCCAGCGCTGGGGACTCGGAAGACCTCATTGAGCGAGTCGAATCAGTGGTGACTGCCGCAGCACACACAGGAGCCGTGGACGACGTGGGTCGCGGCTCTGCCGTCCACCCCACTGCTCGAGCCGCCGCCACTGCCGCCGCAGCTCGCCCGGACGGCGGAGCGGAACGCGTCGCAGCCGCCGCATTTGCTGCCGCTTCTCCGACGTCGATCAGCGATCCCTTTCGAGTTCGAGAGCCGGATACGAAATCTTCCAGCATCTGCGAGCTCTGCTCGTCTTCATTCGGCTCCTCCAGCACTACAGCATCCGTACTCGCTCGGGGTGATGCGCGATACAATTCGCCTAGGGGAGGGGTCGGCGTGTCGAACGTGGGCTGCAACGCGGCAGCGGCATTTCGGAGCGCCGACGAGAGATCACCGTGTTTGGCCTCAATGAACCCGTTGGTGGGATAGGGGCGGGAGCTCGAGAGCATGCGCTTCATCCAGCCGTTGATCTCGTCCTTCATGGGAAGGGCGTTGCTCACCGTATCCAGATCCCGCTTGTCATTTGAGTAAATGCGGTCAAACACGAGTTTGTTGTCCAAAGTCACTTCTACGATTTGATACAGAAAATACCCTTGAAGCTCCCGTACGCGAGCGAAGCACCCGGTCAACACCGGTACAAACTTTCTCTTCAGCTTCTTGTGTAAAAGCTGTACCACGCGGTCGCGCGTCACACAAATTCTTTCAATCCGTGGCGCGTCAGAGAGACTTTTCTTGCTCGAGATGCACGTGCCGGAGGATTCTCGCTCCTCCAATCCGAGAAGATCGTGTGAATGGGAATGACTCGCTCGTACGCACGGCGATGAACTCATGTGAGACGAATCTTCGTCGCGGTAGTCCTTCGATCCCGTTAAAAGCGTCAATTTTTTCCTGTGCCGGTGCGACGTCGCCGACTGTGAGGCGGTGTTTCCATCCGATCCCGTAGAAGACACAGACGTCACGGCATTTCTAGGGAGTTGTTGCTTGGTGCGTATGATCACCTTGATGATACTCGTGCTATCGATCATGAGCGGATCCATCACATCCCGCTGAAAATCATTCACAGACAGAGACTCGATGTTCACTTTCAGCAGCTCCTCCAATTGAGTCCTCAGTTCCGTCAGAGAGTCTGCGCCGACGAGGAGTTGCTCTTGGACGTCGCAGTCCACTACCGCATTCACCCAGAATTTCATTCAATTCTATACAACTTATTGTTATTATTACAAAGAGAGAAATGTGCTCTAGAGAGTGGGGATTAATTGTCCGTTTTTTTGCAATGAAGTTTTAGTTTCCTTTACCACAGATTGTGCTGCCAAGTAGAGCACAGCTGTGCACCACCACAAACACAAATTTTGATGGAGTGACCGCAAGGAGGCAAATGTCTAATGTACACTTCAATAGAGCACGCAAAAAAAAAAAGGAAATAAAGTTAAGTAAAGGACTAGGAAAATATGTATAAAAATCTGTACTACTGCACCGTCCAGCACCGCATGCCGGTTGGGCCCCTTACGCTTGCCTTTCCACTAATACAATCCGCAATAGAATACAACTATGTGCCACCGCGGTAAATAGCAGCACCGTCAAGGCAACAACAGAGAATTTTCTACGATATTGGTCGACTGTGCAGCGGGTTAAAGTCAACGAATTGAAGCGGAAATACACACAGAAACAGATGATTGAAAGTGTGCCGCAGAAATAAAATTAAAATAATCTGCTTCCTAGAAATGTTCCGCTATAAGAGAAAGGATGTACAGACGAGACAGCGTGTTTTGCAGGTACTGCTACGTTTCGTGCGACTCAATAAAAATATGCACGAAGCGTCTGGTGATGCACAAAGCTAAACAACTACAGATGCTGCTAAAACAAAACAGAAGAAAAAAGAACCTGTATTCCACTATGTTGAATTATATGAAAAGAGGTAGAGAGGATGCATATCGGTCATTCTTTTTTATATTATTTTTCCTTTTAGTCCGGAGAAAAGAGGCAGTATTTAGAGCACAAAATATTGTTACTGCTAATCGTAAAATAGATTCTTTTTGATGTGGAAGTGGTACAAAATGGTGAAAGCTCCGCATCTCAAAAGTACACACAGCATGCAATCTAGAACGCCGCAATAGATTCTGCTGCGTTGCGGTGGACTTTTTTCACCGCACACCAAAAAAATAAAATGAAAGCAAAAACTGAAAAAAAGAAAGCTACCGACAACGTGCTCAGTGGTTTGCTTTAGGACTCTACTCCCAATCACGGTCCATGAGAACGCTTTCCAGCTTGGCGACGAACGGAAAGAGTTTGACAGTTCGGTCGAATTCCTCCGCCGCCTCGATGTCTCGTCGGTCAATCTCCTCCTCCGTGAGCACCGCCCGCAGCCGCGCCATGAGACGAATCTGAGAGATGTCAAACCGCGAGATGCTCTTGGAACTCCGGGAATCACTAGTCTCAGGCGGATAAATTGGACGCGAGGTAGAGCCGAATGCAGATGTGGAGGTAGGAGACGCGAGAGCAGGACACCCACTGGAATGCCGCGCACCACTGCGCACACTGGCTGCGCTCCTTCGCGTAGGTGTACCTCGCATCGGCCCTTCCTCCTGTTGAACGGCTGGTGCAGGAGCAGAAGAAGACTTCGGACCACTTTGACTTCGAACGTCGGCAGAATCACGTCGCCACGCGGAGCGATCGACTCCGCCTTCTCGTCTTGGAGACTTGTGGAACTCCTTTTGGTGCGGCCGAAAGGAGCCGACCGCACTCTGTGGTGCTTGCCGAGATTCGTCCTTCACCGCTAACAATTCGCGGAACTTGCCGTGCTTCTGCTGCACCCGCACCGCGGCCCCAGTGGACTCCAACAAGGGCCCTCTTTTCACGGTGGAAGAAGTCAAGTATCCGGCGAAGCTCGTCACGCCGTAGGTTTGGCAAACGAGCATTGTTGCCTCTCGTAGCGCGGCGTCGTACACGTGAGCGGATTCCTCCTTCTCCTCGAGCTCGACGGCCTGCCGGCCCTGCGTCTCCTGCGCGGCCAGAACCGCCATCACCCGCTCTTTTGTTTGAAGGCGGTGCTGGCGCCACGGCGAGACACACGAAACGGGTGCCCCTTCAAAACGGGAGCCGGGCACCCGCTTCGCACTGCTCTCTCTCGCCGCCGCAGCCGCAGCCGTGCGCAGCGCCACAGTCCTCGTCGTCCCAGCCGCTGGAGCACGAGCAAAGCAGTCGATGGAGCTCGGATGGCGCTGCTGCCGACGATGTCCAGCAGTACTGCTAGAACTGGAGCTTCTGCTACCGGACGAGCTGGTGCTGGTGCTGGAGCTGGAGGCTGGTGCAGAGAGGTGTGGACACCAGGAAGAAGACTCTGCCTGACGCCACGGGGCTTGTGAAGTCTCCTGAAAGTATGGGTAGATGACCCCTGTGGCCCGCCGCGACACAGGCGTCTCTGTGGGTGTTGACTCCCGGTGGAGGGATTTGAAGGGTTGGGGTGAGGTGTGCAGGCTGCGCGACGGTGTTCCACGCTTGCTCAACGAGTTCTCTCTGGATTTCTGCATCAACGCTGATACGGTGCGCTCGGGGAGGTAGCTTGCCTTCTCGCGAAGGAACTTCTGAATGCGGTCGCCACGCTGCGGAGTGTCGTCCGAGTCCAGCACTCGCATGGCCTCGTCGTGAATACAGAGGAGGCGGCTTCGAAGCGCTGCGGCGTCACGCATGTCGGTGTACATACTCAACTGGATCTCCGCTGGAGCTTGTTGGCACTTGATAAGGGCCCCAAAGATCTCACGCTCCTCCATCGACTGGCAAGCGCGACGGAGGGGGAGCAGATACGAGTGGCAGCGGGACCACAAACTATCATGCAGCTCTTGGGCGTCGGCCATGAAGTTTAGAAGATCCGAGGCCGCACTCTCCGAACCCGCCGCACTGTACGTCCACGCCGAGGCTTCGGCAAGTGCAGCTTCCAGCTCGAAGACATCCCGGTGGCTTTTCGCCTCCAGCACCTTTCTGGTTAACGTCGAAACACTGGGCATCAATGGGCACTACGAGTTCAATCGGAGAAATAAAATTATGATATATGTATAGTAGACGTGTATGCAAGCACAGCAGCCCAAGAAATTCTGGGTAACTAGCGGAGACGAAGTAACAACTCAACGCACAGTTGAATGAGAGAATGGGAGACTAACAGTGCTTAGAACTTACGCTTTAGTCATTTCACTTCCCGAAAGGAAAAAAAATAAATAAAATAGTAATGATAGAGAGATTGATCAAAAGAGAAGGCAACAGGTTTCAAGGAATGACACAGTTTGTACACTAACTCACTCAACTCTTTATTTTCTCTTTATTATCGTCTTCTAATGAATAAAAACAACGAAGATATTAACAAAACAAAAACACTACCAGTAATATACTACATTAAAATACTTGTCACCAACGTCAGCACGATGTCCATTCCACGTCTTCTCTTCATTGATTCCATAACAGTTTCTTCTATAAAAAGTGAGCCTCCGCACACGATTCGTAGGAGGTAAACACCAACGCCAAAGTAAACACACAAAAAAAAAATAATGAAAACCGTAGGGATAATAACAATGAAACTCAGTAATATTTTATTAAAAAACAACAAGTAAAGACGTGAACGTGGGACTGTGTGTTTGCTGAGCAAGTATATTTCCCAGTTCTCCCGGAAAATTTACACACCAAAACTAAAAGATAGCATACATGAAAAGAAAAAAAAAAGATAATAAAATACGACCTCTGGTGCGATAGAAGAATGGAAGCCCTACCAGATTCTATTTCGTCTAACTAAAATGTCGCCTCATCTCTATTATCGATGGCAATGTGGAGTGAAAGAGTGAGCGATACCACAACAACAACGAAGGATAAAAGTCTCCTTTTAAAAATAAAACCTAAAAAGAAAGAAACAGAAGGTTTCGCACAAAATGAAAAAATGCGTGCTTCCTTCCGATGGAATGGCGCTGTTTCTTTTCTTTTTTCGGTTTCACAAGGACCACTTTTGGTTTCTTCATTGCTGTTGAATCTATTATATTTGACATTCCGTACACCGTGTTCTTTAAAAAACAAGTTTCAACTATTCAACACCGCGTTTCGATGTATCTGACGTATCGCATTGTTTTCGTCTCTCTTCCGGCGATTGCTGTCATTTTTCTACCGTCAAACTCATAATTTCATTCTACATTGATGTCCACAATCTTCTCTATCTCCCTTCTTTCGAAGTCCATTGGTATCGACGCAACTGCTGATTCAACACACCATCGAGCAATTCTACCATACCGATAGCGCACTGGAGTAAAAGCTGGAGTAAGACACTGAAACCTAAAACAACGCTTATAGGAGACCCCCCCAAACAAGAAAGCGAACAAAAACGAGGGGCAAATTCAAAAAAAAAAAAAGAGGGAGTGTCGATGCGACGGAAACTGTCCACTAGCAGGTTCAGTGCGGAATCCGTGAAGCTTAGGCATGGGGTGCCGCAGCTTCTCCGGAATCCGGACTCTCTCCCGCATTCTTTCCATCCGGCATATCCGCAGGTGTCGTGGATTCATTTGCTACAACCGCGGGAAAGTTAGACCCGGTGTTCTCGATGGGGCGTTCGCCATTGGAGGTAGGCGGTACGGTGAGCACCTCCTCCTCGGGGTTGGTGGCGACCTGATTCTGGCGAAAACTCTCTTCCACTAACGCTACGTTGCTGGTCACTACCTGGTGAATGAGCGTATCCACCAGCGCACGAGCCTGGCGCTTCTTCTCCAGCTCCTTGTCCATCTCGGACAGCAGCCAGGGCATGAACTCCAGCTCCACCTCGTTGAGCACGCGGTCGCTGAACCAACCCTCGTCCTGAAGACGGGAGAAAACGCGGTTCTCAAGGTTGACCATGTACACCTTGGCGAACTGGCGGGCCTGGAGCTTCTCCCGGGTCTCCTTCTCGCGCTGAATGCGCTCCATTTCCTGCTTCTTCCGGCGCTCCTTCTCCTCGAACTTCCGCTTCTCCATCGATTCGAGGCGCTGCGCCTCGAGCAGCTCCTCCTTCCGGCGCTGCTCAAACTCGAGCTGTTGCTGACGCAGGAGCTCGAGTTCGTCTTCCTGCATCACCTCCAACATCGCCTGCTCCAGCGTCTTGCCCACCATCACCTCCAGGATGGGCTCTACCGCGTCGTCGAAATGGAACAGGTCCCCTTCGTGAATCTGAGTCTCGGCGTCGCGTCCCGTCTTCTGCGGAGCGTACTTCGGGGTCGGAGGGCGGTCCATCAGCGGGTCGGTCTGAGTCTCCTGGGTCTCCATCGGGATCGGGTCCGTGAGCTCCTCCAGGTACTCCTCCGTCTGCATCTCGATGTGCTGGCGCCCCGCCACAGGGTCTGGCGTGGCGAGCTTGCGGCGGGCGGCATCCAGTTGCTTGCGGCGCTTGATGCCCGCCGCACGCTGCATCGCCTGCTGGCGGCGAAGGGCCTCTTCCGCCTCTCGTTGGTCGAGCTCGGCACGGGCGCCGCTAGACATCACCGGGCTCGCGTAGGTGTTACCGCGATACACACGACGATCATGCATGATGTTCCCGTACTTGTTCCGCTGCCCTGCCGGGTCACGGTACTGCGGGTTGAACTCCTGGGGGGGATTCTGAAACGTGTACGCCTCCGACGCCCCGTCGGCCTTCCGAACGGCTTTCTGCATCATGGTGGCGGGCGGAGTCTAAAAAATTAGAGAACGACGAGGCTGATCTGTCCTACAGAAAAATGAGCGAACTCAAATATAACTCTGAAATTACCGGTCGAATGGATCCACTTCTGCAAAAAGAAAAAATAGATAGACAGTAGAGTGTAGCAAATAGTAATCGTTAAGGCATTATCCGTCAGAACAGCATCCAATTCTTACCGCTCTTTCGAGGAGAGCAACAGGAGGAACCAGATAAAGGCTATAGTGCAGTGTTTTGTTGGAGGAGTATTCTTGAGATGCATATTAGTATTCAAGTCGTTCAGTCGAGAATAAACAGTGCTGGAGAAAATAAGTGGAGCGCCGCCTCGGCTACATTTTCTGATAAAAGTGAAAGTGGTGACTAGCAATCTCATAAGTAGAAAGACAAATTATAAATAATATGATTTCTCTATCGGCTCTCTTTTGTGACTTCGTTGTTTGAAATGGGTACCTGTACCTTCCGTTACGGATAACTAAACATAGAATCCTAGCTTACATCATTCGTTATTTTTCTTGTTGTTCATTTTTTTTTTTCGAACTTTTGTTCGCTTCATATATATATATATATTTTCTTTCATATTTTTTTTTCGTTCTACTTGACGTTCTCTCATTATTTTTTTACTTGTTCTGCTTGTCGTCCGCCTCTACATGCATTTTCAATGAGAGAGAGAAAACGCTAACATGAGAGGTGAATCATGTAAAAAGGAGAAAAAATAAAAGAGAAGAAATGAACTTAAAATCAAAGCATAACGAAAAGGGTATTTAAAAAAGAAAACAAAAGCAAGTTAAGTCTTCAAGTGGGAAGCTTCTAAAAGTCTAGAAAAATAAAAGATAAAAATGAAATTAATAATAATAATAATAATATATACTTCCACATAAAATGTAATTTCTCTGTATAAAAAAAAGCCGAGTTCTCTCATATAGTCAAAAATATTAATTATTATTTTCTTTTTAATGCCCATTCTTCACCGAATAGCACAAACGATACAGCACAAGCACTGAATGAAAGGCTTGCGATACACAAAAACTTTCCGGCGCTCAATGTACTGCTGCTCCCGTGTTGGCTGATGACCAACTTCGCAAATCATTTTCAGAAGAAAGGAAACCAGATTTTTTCTACATTTAAAGCAATGAACAAAAACACCCAATCGACAGACATATTGAAGACAAAATAAATAATGGAAAGTAAAACACTAACATACGTCCAATAGTCAAATTTAGTGTCGTAGGTCAAGTGTGCTTATGCGGCATTCGCGGCTCACGAAGAACCATACCTGTGAGGTTCGCGAACCAGTGTGCTCCTTTTCTTTCGCTTTCCTTGTCTATTTTCGTTTTATCTTTTAGCTATCATTTCTTCAAGCATAGGCGAAAGCAACAAGGGAGAAGAAAGCGAAAATCATCATACGATAACGTATGAAAAGAAGATCCTTAGTGTGCTATCTATATTTAAAATACAAATGGTGTTCTTTTCCAACTGAAGCATGGAAGTGCTCGTGGCATATCACGGTTCACTTCACAAAAAAAAAGGATTTTTCTAATTACAAGATCGATCGTCACACGCGATAGAACGATACCATGAGAATATTTCAATAAAGCGATTCGCTCTAACAACATTTCCCCTTGTACTTTACAAGTTGGTTTGCAGAGAGGAATTTACTGAGATGCTCGTGATCCGCTCCCCGGTGTGAAGGCGGTGGCCGGAGTGCGGTGCCTTGCGTCCGCTTGGCGCCGTCTTGGGCAATGTCGGAATCTTGGGGCCGTTCATGAGCGGTCTCGCGTTCGTTGGGGACGGCACAAACTTCGCCTTCACACCCTTGGTGATGTAGACGCTAACGGTACACGGGCAATCACCCGAAACCACCTGGTTCGGCGACAGCATAAAGAGGGAAAACCGCCCAGAGGCCTTCGCCTGGAAGACGAGCGAGTGCTCGCGGGCGTTGGTGGCCTCACCAGAGCTCGCAATCTTCACACCCTCCTCGTTAAAGGCAGACATGGTGACGTCGTCCTCGGCAATAACGTCTCCCTTGGCGACAAAGCGCTGGTCGGTGACCTTGTCTTGATGGAGAAGCACGTGCACCTCCGCTGCTTCGCTGAGGTACAGATCGACACGTTTGCCCTCGTCGCCGGGGTTGAGATTCACTTTAGTGACCAGCGGCTCCTTCACCAAACCCGCATTCTGCAGCGGAGTGAGGACTACTTTGGCCATTCCCGGGTAGATGGAAAGGTTGAAGGAGCCAATCTGGCCTTGCTTCATGGTGTACGGCACCACGTAGCAGGTGGAGGTCGGCGGCAGCTCCATCACCGAGCAGACCTCCCGCGAGTCCAGCATCATGCCCTTCTGCAAGAAGCGATGCGTACTATTGGTGATGAGCGGTGTGGGCGGCGTGGATGGCGCCAGAGGCTGCATGAGCAACACCCCCGTCTGAGGATAGTGGTTCAGGCCCTCGGGATCGACGAACTGCGGGCAGGTGTGGCGCACCTCGGTGAGAATGGTCGCCGCACGAGTGCTCTTGTTTTCCACAAGGAAGATGGGGTTCTTGCGGAAACTGGTAAACTTTGGGTTACCGCCGCAGCTAAACTTGTCCCACACGCCCACGGAGGTGAGGCGGTCGCCGCAGTTGATGTGGCAGCGCTGGAGACTGGAGAAGTTGCGCAGGAACGTGGGGAGTGGGATGTACAGGATATCATCCCGCGAGGATTCGTACTTGCACACACGGCGCAGGTCTTCGTTCCAGTTCAGGTCATCCTTGCCTAACGGCCCGCAGTACTCGGGCTGATAGCCGCGATACGCGTTGTGGAGCTTCAAGACCACATCGGAAGGATCGTTGGTGCCTTCCACCGTCTCCACTACCGCAAACAGAGCGTAGCTGCACTGGGGGTGAATACCATCTGAGCTTTCCCCAGCGCGGGACATGCACAGCACTACATCCCCTCGGCTCATGTCCTCTGCGATACCGCGCCAGAAGTCCAAAGAGTGGTAGTTGCCACAGTTCGCCGCCGCGGCAAGTTTTCGGTCGAACGGAATGTGCGTCACCGGACGGCCGGTGAGATCGCGGAGGGTCTCGTGCGGCGTGCAATTATCCATTTGAGCGTAGCCGCCGACAAACTTGGCGTACGCCTTCTCTAGCAGCAACGGAAACCAGAGCCGGCGAGTGGACACCATAAACTTGGGGTTCAGCTGGGCAGTGCACGGCACTCGGTCATCAATGTCCACGTACACCGGGTTGCTGTTGGGATCAAAGAAAACGAAGGTGTAGGGGCCGTTGATGGGGTGCTCGGTAGTGACAATCAAACGCTGCAGCAGCACGGGGTGGCGGCTGAGGGCAGCAAGGAAGGGCACGAGGTAACCTAAATCATTGGGGGCCGAAACCACGTCCTGGCCTCCCATGTGAGAAGGCTCGATCCGAGTGGAGCGGCCCTCGGGGAACAACTCGCATATACGCGGCCACTCCTCGGCGACACGCTTGTTGAGCTCGTGAAACTCCTTGTCCTGCCAGCCCCGAATCGCTAGTGCTAGCTCTCGGACCCGGAGGTTCATGCGGTCCTCCAGATTATCCACCTCCGTGGTGCGGCGCCCGCCCGTCAAGAGCTCACGGCGCTCCAGTTCCATCGCGTGGAACTCCGGATCCTTGTCCAGAGGCAAGCGCTCCAGCGGAATGCCTTCCGGCTCCTGGTCCAAGTAGAAGCGTTCATTGTCCACAATGGCATGGGCCAACTCGTATGCACGGTCGTTGAGGAAATCCTCCAGCCGGGCGATGCCGTCGTTGTGGCGGTGGCGGCGCTTTAGATTGTGCCGCTCGACCTCCATCTTGTGGAAGGTAGGGTCGTCGTCGAGGTGCAAGTCCTTGAGCGGTACTCCACACGGCTCCGGGTCGAGGAACCCGCGATCCCCAGCGAGCTGCTGGTGAGCGAGCGCCAACGCTCGCTCCTCCATTTGGTCCTCCAGTGCCTTGATCTGGTCGCTGTTTTCTGGATTGTTCTCTTTCCGCAGACGGCGGCGGTTGCGCTCGATTTCTCGAATCTTACGATCCTCATTCAGAGGCAAATACTGCAGCGGAATGCCAGCAGGGCACTGATCCATGAAGGAGCGCTCTCCCTCGAGCAGCTGTTGCGCCAGCTGAGTCGTGCGTTCGTTGAGGCGGTTCTCTAAAATCTTCACCTGGGCAATGTTCTTCGAGTCCTGCTTCAGCGCGCGCCGCTGTTCCTCCAAATGACGGAACAGCTCATCGCCATTGAGCGGTACATCCGCGATAGGCACGCCCAGCGGTTCCGGCTCGAGAAAGCCGCGCCCCTTCTCCACCAGCTCCTTCGCCAGCCCGCGGGCTCGATTGTCCATCTTCTTCTCGATCTTCCAGATCGCTTCAGCAGGAGCGTTGTGGTGATTCAGCTTTCGTCGCTCAATCTCGAGGGCGTGGAACTCGGGGTCCGTGTTGAGCGGTAAATAGCGCAGTGGCACACCCGCAGGCTCCGGGTCCATGAAGGATCGCTCTTGATTCACGAACGCATGAGCTATCTCGAAGACACGATCGGCAATCTGATCCTCGAGGGCACGAATCTCTTCAATATATCGCTTGGGCTCCCTGCGCAGCACACGGCGTTCCGCCTCCATGGGGTTGAGGGTATCATCAAAATTGAGGGGAAGGTCTTCCAGCGGCACGCCCATGGGCTCCTGATCGAGAAAGCCGCGTTCCTTTTTGTGCATTTCTTTTGCCACCTGCGATGCACGGGCCTTCAGTTGCTCTTCGATGCTCTGAATCTTGTAAATCTTGTCGTTGCCCTCCTCGTGCTTGAGCTGGAGACGCTGCTTTTCCAAGCGATGAAACTCTGCGTCGCTGCCCAAGTGAATATCGGAAAGAGGAATGCCCTCAGGGTCCTTCATCAGAAAAGATCGCTCTTTGCTAAGGAACTCCTTCGCAATTTCGTGTGCACGGCGGTTCATCTTCTCTTCTACGGCCTTGATCATCTCTTCTCCTTTGTTCTGTTTCAGAGCTCTCTTTCGGCGACGGCGCTCACGAGCAAGAGCACTGAACTCGTCATCGAGGTCTAGCATCAGCTCCTCCAGCGGCACACCTTCGGGTTCAGGGTCCAGGAAGCGGCGATCCTCATTCAGAACTACTCGGGCCAACCCCATGGATCGGCCACGCATCTTCTCCTCGAGGTCGTTGTTGACGGACTTGTTAAGGGAACCGCTCTTCATGTGACGGTAAAGTGCAATCTCCGCCTCCTTAAACTCAGGATCCTCATCCAGTCCAAGCTCCGCGAGCGGAATACCGCGAGGCTCCGGGTCCAGAAAGGTGCGGCGCTTGGCAAACTCTTCACGAGCCAGCGTATGAGCGCGCTGGTTGAGCTCCTGCTGAAGCTCTGCGATAACCTTCTCCTGCTTACTGGCGTGCGGATGACGAAGACGTCGACGGTACTCCACTTCTAGCTGATGGAAGTTCGAGTCGTTGTCCAGCGGCACATCGTTGAGGCTCATGCCCTCCGGCTCGGAGTCGAGGAAGCCGCGTTCGAATTCGACCATCGCGTTTGCAATATCTGCCGCTCGCTGATCCATCTCGTCCTCGATTTGCGTCACCTCGTGAGTGGCAATCCGGCCCTTTCCCTTTCGTCGACGTCGCTTGTTCGCCAGCTCACGGAACTTACTGTCGGAATGTAGGTTCAAGTCGCTCTTCGGGATAGAGCGGTATTGGTCACGGAGCATCGATAAGTCCTGTGCTACCACCTCCTCCGCGAGCTCCTGCGCTCTCTTCCGGAGCCCATCGTCATCTTCCAGCACCGCCTCCCGGTTGTTCTCTCGCTTGTGCATTCTGCGTTGCGCCTCCAGCGTCCTGAAAGTGTCGTCGATATCCAGAGGGAGCTCCTCAATCGGAATCCCGTATATCTCCGCTGGAATGTAGCTGCGGTCCTTCTGAATCATCAGCGCCATCAGCTCGTTCGCCCGGTCATTGAGTTTCACCTCCAGCTCCACAATCTTGGTTGCGTTCGAAATAGCATCCTTGGCGACCAACACGGCACGCTCCACCTCCACCTCGGTGTAAAGCTCATCCGAATCTAGAGGAATGTCACTGAGCTCCACCTCTTCCACCTTGATGTGAATGTACCGCTTTCGCTCTCCTTTTACCTGACGCTCCGCTACACGGTCCGCTAAGTTCTGGAGGTCATTTCGAAGCAGAACAGCAGCGGCAGAAGTGGCACCGAGGGACTTGACAGTGCGGCGCAGCTCACACTCCTGCTGCACAAACTCCTGGTAATCATCCAGCTTAATGTACTCCTTGGGTACACCGTGTGAGAAGTCGTTCAAGAACTCCCGACATGTCCGCTTTTCCTCCACAGCCAGCTCGTGAAGTCGCTGGTTCATTTGCTCTTCGAGACCGGCCACCGTCTTCGGATCCACAGATTCTCCAGCCAAGAGACGAAGTCTCTGGATTTCGAGATCCTTGAACTGTTCGTCGTGATCCATCAGTATTTCTGTAATGGGAATGCCTTCAGGCTCTTGGTCCAGAAAGCCCCGGCTGGTTTGAAGAAGATCCTTCGCCAACTCATGGGCACGTTTATTCATGCGCTTCTCCGCCTCACGAATGAAGGCCTCGCTCTTCTTGGCAGAGGACTTCCACAGACGGTGCTCCTTCTCCGTCGCCGAGAAGTCCGGGTCGCTATCCAGAGGCAGCAGCTCCAGGGGCACACCTTCCGGCATGCGGTCCAGGAAGGCGCGCTCCTCGGTAATGCGCTCGCGAGCCAAGGCGTGAGCTCGCTCGTTGAGAAGCTCCTGAATCTCATGAATCTGGGCATGATTTTTGGCGTTCTTCGCGGCACGAAGCTCAGGGATCCAGAGAGAGAACTGTTCATCGGCGTGGGCGTTGAGGTACGGTAGAGGGTAACCTTCTGGGTTACGGTCCAGCCCTTGAAGATCTTCCTCCAGCTGCTTCTTCGCCAGTTCGACCGCACGGTCGTTAAGACGGATCTCGAGCTCGCGAATGCGGGCCATATTCGATGAAGTGTCGCGGGCCTTGAGCTTGGCGCGATCCACCTCCATCTGGTGAAACTTGGCGTCCTCGTGAAGCTTGATGTCGTCGAGAGGGACACCCTCCGGCTTTTGGTTGAGGTACGCGCGATCGGCCATGAGAACGTTGCGCGCGAGCTCATGGGAGCGGGCGTTTAGCTGGCTCTCCAGATCCGCAATCATGGCAGCGTTACGAACCGAGTCGGTAGCGTTGAGTACAGCACGCTCCACCTCCATTCCATGGAACGTTTCGTCTGAATCTAGCGGTAAAGCACTGAGCTGAACACCCTCTGGGTCGCGGTCTAGGTAATCCCGGCCTCCCTTTAGCATCGCATCGGTGAGCTGCTCTACCAGCTTGTTGAGCTGGTCAATAATAGGGTGTCCCATTTCGATTTCTTCTGCACTCAAGGCACGCTTCTCTTCCATTAATGCCGCAAACTTATCATCCTTATGAGGGTTAATGAGTTTGATGGGAATGCCCAGGGAGCTCTGCTCCAGGCCAATCAAATCTTTTTCCTTGATGACGTTCGCCAGTTCGTATGCCCGCTCATTCAGCTGTTCTTCCAGTTCCATGACCTTCGCCAAGTTCTTCTTCGGGTCATCCAGCTTGAGAGTGATGCGGATGGCCTCTTTCTCCTGAAACACAGGATCTTTGTCTAAGCCCAGATACCGGAGTGGAATTCCGTTCGGTTTCGGCTTCAAGTAGCCCCGATCCTCCGCCAGCAGCTGGTCGCACAGCTCAAGCGCACGTGCGTTCATCAAATCCTGAAGCTCCTTGATCTCCAACTCGTCACGATTATCTTCTGGATGGGCCTTCAGAAAGCGGAGCTGCGACACCATCTTTGAGAACTCGGGATCTTCGTGCGGCCGAATGGTCGAAAGCGGAATCCCACGAGGGTTCTGTTCCAGTTCTTGAATATCTTCGGATTTCTGAGTGCGAGCCAGCTCCACTGCACGAGCGTTCAGCTGGTCTTCCAGGTCCGCGACTTGCGCAATAGCGCGCTGTGTCTTGGCAGCACTTCGGGCTACCTCCAGTTCGTGGAAGATCGGGTCCGTATCCAATGGGAGCACCTCAATGCTCACACCCTCGGGGGAGCTGTCAAGGTACTGGCGGTCCTGCCGCAAGCGCCTGCCAGCAATCTCGTGGACAATCCGGTTGAGGTCTGCCTCCATGTTAGTGATCTCCTCCTTAGGTGGAGGAGTCTCAGCCTGCAACAGCAGCTTTTGGTTTTCTCGGTTCTTGAACTCTTGGTGCTTGTCCAGAAAGAGCGTTCTCCACGGCACACCCTCGGGGTCAATATCCAGGTAGCCCTCCCGATCAGCTTCCAGGAACTCCTCGGCCATCTCCAGCGCGCGCTCGTCCATCTTTTCCCGCAGGAGCTTAATCTTGGAAGAGTTGCGGGACAAATCCTTGTTCAGACGACGCACTTCAGGAATGTAGGCGTAGAACTTCTCATCCTGGTGGGGGTTCAACAAACTTAGTGGCACTCCGAGAGGGAACGGGTCAATCCCGGCTAAATCGTTCAGGAGCTGGTGCTCCGCCAATTCTTCCGCGCGTTGGATGAGCTTCGTTTCAATGTCCAACACGTTGTCCTTGTTGGGGCTCTTCGAGAGCTTCTCTGTGAGGTGCTGCACCTCCAGGTCGTGGAACACGGGATCGGTCTCGAGAGGGAGTTCACTGAGCGGGACTCCGAGCGGCTCGGGATCTAAGAAACCGCGATGGTCCTTCAACAAGTTCTGCGCCAGCTCCTTTACCCGGTTGTTCTTGACTTCCTGGTGGTGTCGAATCTTGTCTGCGTTGTGTACTGGATCCTTTTTGAGGAGTCGGTCCTCCACAATGAGATTTACGAAGCGAGAATCGTTGTGCGGCTTCAGTAAGTCCAGCGGCACGCCCTCAGGAGTGGGTTCGATGCCTTGAAGGTCCTTCGCCAGTTGGTTAAGGGCTAACTCGTGAACACGCTCGTTGAGTTGGTTCTCCAACTCCTTGATGCGTGCCTCGTGCACTGCGGGGTTTTCCAGTCGAAGGATGGCGCGCTCCACCGACCAGCCTACGAAGGCATCATCCTTGTCCAGAGGTAGCGCGTCAAGCGGCACGCCCTCCGGCTCTGAGTCGAGAAAGTCTTGTCGACCATCGTTGATGGCATTGGTGGCCAAGAAGTTCACACAGTCTTCGATCTGCGCGACCAGTGCGTTCTTGCGGCTTTGGAGATAGGCGGTACGCTTGGCACGGCGGAGCTGCGGAATAAGCCGAATGACCTCAGGATCTTTTCGAGGCTTGAGGAGCTCCAGAGGAATTCCTTGAGGGTTTTGGTCGATGTCCACCAAGTCTTTGGCAAGAATGTCCTTCGCCATCGCCGCGGCACGAGCGTTCATCTGGTCTTCTAGACTCAGAATAGCATCGCGGTCCTCAAGCGGGTTGGTACCCTTCAGGCGGTTGCGTTTCTCCACCATCTCCTGAAACTTCTCATCCTCCGCAAAGTCAATCTCCTCCACCGGCAAGCCTTCCGGGTACGACTCCAGAAAGTACAAATCTCCATACTTCTTCTCCAAAGCGATCTCGTTAAGAATATCCTCCATCACACGACGCAACGCGGGGTTTTTCGGAACGGATTCGTCCCGCTTCTGCTCACGAACGCGTTCCGCCGCCTGGCTAAAGCCACGGTTGTCATGAGGATGCAACGACTTGGTGGGGTATCCTTCGTATTCTGGTTTGAATGGCTTAAGATCTTCCTCCATCACCGCACGAGAGAGCTCCACGGCACGGTCGTTGAGCGACGATTCGACGGATTTGAGCTGGCTGTTGTTTAAGTGCTTCGCCGACTTGAGCGCGGCGCGTTTGCCCTCCAAGTTCTTAAAGATTTCATCACTATCCAACGGGAGATCCACCAGCGGAATGTTGAGGGGGCGTGGATTCAAGTAGCTGCGATCCAAAACACGAAGCTTCGCTGCGATTTGCTCAGCAATCGCGTTGAGTTCCTCTTCAAGTCGCTCGATCTCCTCGGCATTGGCCTCGGGATTCTTGCGCAGCTTCCGCAGGCGATCAATAATCTCCGCAGCTCTGGGGTCATTGTGAAGGTTAAGAATCTCCTTCGGCATGCCACCCACGACAGGTGCTAGATTAGATATGTCCTGCTCCGATTGAGCCTTGGCAAGACGCATAGCGCAGTCGTTCATACGAGCTTCCAGCAGTTCAATCTTCTTGATGGCGCGGCGACCTTCCTTCAGCTTTAGCAATGCGCGCTCTACCTCGAGTGAGTGAAACTCTGGGTCCTCATCCAAAGGGAGGTTCTCCAACGGCACACCATTGGGGTCAGGAACCATAAACTCACGATCCATCACCGCACGAGCTAGGTCTCGAACGCGGTTCGTCATGGTCTCCACCGTGGCAGCGATATCGGCTTCGTTCTCCTTCGTTGGAGGCTTCGTGGCGGAGCTCTTCTTCCCGCGGACCTCCTTCACGAGTTCCTTAAACGGTTCATCCTCGTGGGGTTTGAGCAGCTCCAGCGGAATGCCGAGCGGCGTAGGGTCCACACCCTCCAAGTCCATTTGTTTTTGCTTCAGCGCCAGCTCGTGAGCGCGCTTGTTCATCTCTTCCTGGTGCTCCTTGATACTCTTTGCATTGCGGCGCGGGTCCTGGGCCATAAAGCACGTGCAGCGCACCTCCAACGCACCGTAGGCCGCGTCGGTTTCCAGTGGAAGAAGGGCAAGAGGAACACCCTCCGGATCCGGCTCGAGAATGTCGCTGCGATTCTTTAACCTCAACGAGCGAGCGACTCGGAAGGCAAGCTTGTTCATTTCCGAAACAACTTGCTGCACTTCCTCTGGAACACGGCTGGTGCGGCGGACGTGCACCAGCTTCTTGAACTCCTCGTTCTCATGAAGATTCAGGTATTGCAGCGGAATGCCCTCCGGCTCAGGGCTCAAGCCTTCCATGTCGCGCCGAAGCCGTCGCTCCGCCAGCTCCAACAGTCGGTGGTTGAGCTTATCCTCGAGCTCCTGGATGGCATCGGCGTTCCGGCGCGCATTTTCCTCCTTTAGAAGCATGCGCCGAGCTTCCATACTGCGGAACTCCACGTCCGCTTGCAGAGGCAGCATGTAGATCGGAACGCCCTTCGGCTCCATTATCAAGTAGTCGCGGTCCCCCTCCAGTTTCGCACGAGCCATTTCCAAAACGCGCTTATTCATCGCATCCTTAATCGCCATCACTTCAGGCCGAGAAGTCGTGTAGATGCCGAGCTCCCTCATTTTGTCCACCTCTGACTTGAACACGGAGTCTTGGTACGGCTTCAGGAGATCCAACGGAAGTTCTTCTGGGCGATGATTAATCCCCTCCAACTCCATCACAATATGGAATTTTGCCAGCTCGTGAGAGCGGTTGTTGAGTTCCTCCTCCAGTGTCCGAATGGCAGAAGCATTGCGTCGAGAGTCTTCCAGTTTCAGCTTCATGCGCTTGCTTTCCTTATCCTTGAAAAGTTCATCTGCGTCGAACTTGATCAAGCGAATCGGCACCCCTTCCGGCTCCGGATCGAGGTAATCACGATCATTCACTAAGTACGCCTCCGCAATAACGAAGAGTTGATCGCCCATCTCTTCACGGGTGTCGCTAATATCATCCATGTGTCTCTCGGGGACCTTCTTGTAGTCACGGAGTCTTTCCGCCATCTTGTTGAACTTCGGATCTTTATGCGGCTCCAGAAGTTCCACAGGAATGCCCCGGTAGTTGTCCTTTAGCCCTTCCATGTCATCCTTCTTTTGTTTTCTCGCAAGCTCGCACGCCCGATCGTTCAACTGCTCCTCTACAGCGTGGATCTTGGATGGCTCGACTTCACGGGCCCTCAAACTCTTTAGGTGAGTCTCCAACTCTCTGAACTTGTTATCCATTTCTAGGGGCAGATACTTCAGTTTTACGCCTTCCGGTTCAGGGTCCAGGAAGCCACGAGCATCTTTGTTGCGCTTCTGGGCAAGCTCGTGCACCATGTTGCTGAGGTCCTTCTCAATTTCGGAAACCTTGCTACGAGCGGTGTCGTCCTCGGATGCTAAGAGTGCCCTGCGCTCCTGCTCCTTTTCGAGGAAACTTTCGTTGTTCGCGAGGTGAAGGTTCTTCAGCGGAATGCCTTCCGGCTCCGCATCCAAATACTCTTTGCGAACCTCCAAAGCGAGCTCCGCCGCCCGCTCGTTGAGCTGCTCCTCTGCCCGCAAAAGACGAGACTCCTTCGCCTTCGTGAAGGGCGGTTCCCTTGCGGCACGGGCAGCCGCTTCGGAGCTGGTGAATTGCTCGTCTTCGTTAAGCGGCAAGGCAACCAGTGGGATGCCTTCCGGCTTTTGATTGAGCGACGAACGCTCCCTGGCGTGGATGTTCTGCGCCACCTCCTCGGCGCGCTGCAGAAGCTTCTCCTCCAGCGCATGAATCTCAACCGTGTTCGGGCTATCCTCGGTCACTAGATGAGCCCGCGCTGTCTCCAAGGCGTGGAAGGAGCTGTCGTTGTTCAGTGGCTCCTGCAGCTGCTCTGTTGGGATTCCCAACACCTTTGTCGGCAAGTACTTCTCACGATCTGCCATGTTCATTTCGTGGGCGACCGCAGCGGCTCTTGAATTCATCGTCGCACGCAGAGTGGACAGTTCCAAAGACGGAGAGTTGTCGCCGCACAAGGAGGCCACTTTGTTTACATACGTCTTTTCGGCTGCCACGAATTCTTCATCACTGTCGAGAGTAAGATCCAACTTGCGAAGCGCACGGCCCTCGTACTCTTTCTCGAGATAGGAATCGCGTTTTGCCTTCGCGGCATTATAGAGCGCCTCATCCGCAATAATTTGCTTCTTCAGCAAAGCGATGGCCTCCGCATTTGCCACTGGATCCTTCCTGAGCTCCTCTAGTTGTTCCCTCTTGTACACCGGGTCGTGTACGCTGTGCTGGCTACGAGGACTGCCAAGAGTGTAGGTGGCAGAGCGGTCTGCGCCATCCTCTGCTTCGAGCCTCTCCTTCTCCGCTAACAGCTGCTGTGGTGAAAGGCCACGCGGGGTTTCGGTCACGTTCTTGGCACTGTCGGAGGCACGCGGCTGACCCTCCTGCGCCGATAACCCTTCCCGTGTCAGCGGGGTTTTGTCAGGTGTCTCTCTCCTTCGCTTTCCACGTTGGGAGGAGCGCCGGTCGGAGGTGTAGGAGCTGCGCAGGGGCGTGTCCACGCTGATCACCTCGTCGCGATGGTCCTCTTCCTCAATGCTTTCCTCCTCATCGATAAGCGGCTTCGCTCCCTCCAGCGTAGGAATGAAGGTGACGTTGCTACCAATAGTGCTCACAATCGAAACGAAGGCGGGCACCAGATCGCTTTTGGAGCGAGGGCACGTCACGACGATGGCGTACCGCCCTGCAGCAAGAAGCTGGTGGGACAAGCTCATCTCCCGGTAGTTGGTCGCAGCGTGGACACCGCCAATGCGTTCATTCTCTGAGTTGTAGAGGTACAGGCCCATGTAGTCCTGCGTCTTCGCGTCGCCACCGGACTTGCTGACGTAGGACTTCGTTTGATGAAGCAGAATGTGCACCTCACACGGTTCGTCCACCGTGAAGTCTAACCGGTAGTTGCCCTTTTCCTTCACTTCAATGGACTTCGTGGCGGGGCGATCCCAGTCAATCCATGGAAGCGAGAGCTTTGCCAAAGACAAGTTGCTGTAGTCACACTGACGTAGACGATAGAGGGAGAGAAGGAACTTGGCCTCTGTGCCTTTGTTCATCGCCGAGGGGACCAAGTAGCAGGTGGACTGGGGTGGAATGGAAACTACCGTGGTAACCTCCCTGGAGTTCAAGAACAAGCTCTTATGAATGGCACGGTGGTTGTTCCCCGTCACCCATCGCGTGGGCATGGAACCGTTGTTTGCATTGGTGGACAAGACGACTCCACATTGAAGGTACTTTGTACACTCATCCAACTCTGTAAAGCGACGCTGATCTTCCTGCTTGAGGCAGACCACCATCGTCATGATGGCGTCTCCGGTGTTCCGCACCAAGTACAGCGGGTTCTTTCTCCAGGAGGAGTACGTAGGGTTGCCTCCGGCAGACTGGCCCTTCCACTCATCCGCAAAGTACGTGGCGTCGTTGTCTACGAGGTTCATAAAGCAGAGCTGAACGTAGTTGGACCATTGAATGAAACTGGAAAAGGGAATGTGAATCAGATGGGGGTCAGAAATTCGAGGGAACCTCGCCTTCAGCTCCGGCGTCCAGACCTTGTCCGCGGCACACAGCGGGCCGCAGTACTGATCGTCTTCAAAAGGATTGTACAGCTGGACGACTACGTCCGAAAGCGACGTTGAGCCTTCTACTAACGAAAAAATGTCTAGAATGCTGTACTGCTGGTCGGATTGAATGCCATACTGCTCTAGTTCCACATCCTTTGTGAGCAGAGATGCTACATAGTCACCCGACCGGATGGATTTTCCAATATATGTCCAGTAGTCCCCGGCAGTGAGGTCCACCCCGACAATCTTGGCCAGCTTCTCCTCCATCGGGATATTGAGCACGGGATTGCCCGTCATGTCATGGAACGTCTCCTGCAGCGTGCAGCCCTCCAGGTGGTCGTACGCCGTGTAGAACTTGGCGTAGGCCTTCTCCAGCAGCAGCGGCCACCAGTGGTGCGTGGGGGAGCGGATGTACAGCACCTCACCGTCTTCCATCGGAATGCTGTCGTCGATCTCCACCTTCACCCAGGATTTCCCGCGGAAGAACTGGAAGGTGTAGCGGCCATCTTGTCGCACTTTCTTCGTCACGAAGCAGCGCCGGATCACCTCAGGGAAACGCAGCAGCGCGGCTATGGCGGAGAGCATGAAGCACTCGTAGTGGGCGCCCTGGCCGAACTGATCGGAAGAAAATGTCTCAGGGAGAAGCGGCTGCTCGGTACCACCCGGGTAAATATCCCGAATGGGTAGCCATTGTTCGGAAATGTGCTTGTTGTTGCTGGCGAAGACGGTGTCCTTGAACAGCTTGTTGCTATCTTTGGTTTCGGCAATAGAAGTCATTGCAAAGAAAAGTAAATTAATATTTAAGAGAAACGGCTAAACGAGAGGAAAAAAAGTATGTGGAAATGTATATATATATATAGATATAGATATATATATTCTGGCTTCTTTTTCTTTAATAATGATAAGGATAACCTTGGCTTGAAATTTGGTTTTCCTTTTTCTTTCTTAGTCTACAAATAGAAAATTGAAAATCTTCCTATCTTGCTTTTTTTTTTTTTTTCTATACACTGAACGGGATCAGCAGATGAAAGTGCTAATCAAAACCAAAAAAAATGTGGGTGTGGATTTTGGCTTTGAAAACAAATTCAAAGTAAAAAGTGAACCGTTCACTAACACTTTTTTTTTTCAGTTAAATGTTGTCTTTAACTGCGAAGCTCACACGGTAAAGCTTAACAAGCTCAGTGTGTGAACCAACAAAGAGCACTATTGCGAACACAGACACAAACACAAAAAAAAATAGTTGAACGTAAGAAAAGGGGAGAGAACAGACATTTGAACGCACTTTCAGATGCGGCACTACCAGTCGAACTGGGGGGGTAGTACATGGTTGAAGAAATAGTTGTAAGTGAAGTAATACATTCATTTAAGTAGTAAACGTCTATCTTACTTTGTTTTCCCAAAAGGAGAATCCCTAAACAAAATAAAAATGGCACTCTCCACTCTAACAGTGGATGGATTTTCCTTAGCAACAGGTACAAAAAAGCGTTCTGTCTCACGTTCTGCATCAATGAAACAACTTACAAAAGAACAAAAAAAAAAAACATAATAATAACTAGCACTAGCCTTTGTCATTTTTCTTTGTTAATTTTGCTCGTATTGAACTGTATTTTCAAGACTTACCTAAAAAGTGAAGATGATTATTCCCCAATAAAAATCTCATTTTTAGGTAAGGTAAAGTTCTACTTCGACTGGTATAATGCCGAAAGGTCAATGTTATTTCTACGAATAATATTTTCTTATTATTCATTGCCTGGGCTAGAGAGCCTGATAGCACCGAGATACCATAGAAAAGAACCACTAGAAAAAGCCCATGCGGACGGTGCTTCAGTTTTGATTGATATTTCATTCCCTTCCCCAAGAGAACAAAACAGATCAAAAAAGAAGAAAAACCTGTAAATATAAGTTTTTTTTTATTTTTGATATCTATTTGTAGTGTTTTTTTCTTTTTCCTTTAGTTAAGAGGTAGACCTTATAATAAAGTGTTTGCTCTTTTCTTTTGTCTTTTTTTTTTTTTTTTTTGTAACATTGGTCTTCCTTCTGACAGTTCTCCTTCTGAAGTTCTCTACCAACGCTGGCCTTTGAATACTCCCCTCCCCGAGAGAATATCTCAGACTCTTCATGTTGCGTTGTCGAACAAATATAAATATTCACCACTATTATATTCATGGAGATTGACAAAAGAGCCTGCAGTCTCAAAAGAAGAGCGCGATGACTGGCAGGCCTCTGTTACTCTCGTGCGCTGAAAGCGTTCATACAGAAATAATACATGACAAATAAAGATAAAAAAAGGAAAGCACACAACAAAAAAGAAAACCTAACTACTAAAGCGCTCCTTCCTTCCTTCCACCTGGTAAGTGGATCTCAACAATTAAACGCTGATCCATATCAATGAACTCTACATCTAAAAATTTTGCCCCCAACACGTAAAAAAAAAAAAGAAGAAAGCGTCTTTGGGATAATTCCGTTCTTTGATTCATTCGGAATTCTTTACCTTTTGCCTTACTCTCTTTTACTTTGTTTTTCTTCTCCATTAAAACGTATTTTTCAAAGTTATAGAGAAAGATATTTAGAAAATCGGCAATCTAAAAAAACGTAGAAGTACCGGGACACACGAGCAAGTTCCCCGATAAGTGTGTTGCATAAATAATAATATATCCAGAACCACAACAACAAAAGTAGCCACGATCGCAAAGTAAAGCGCCGAGTAAAGACCATTGAATACATCATACAAACCAGCTGCTGTAAAACAAATATAAACGAACCTTTTATATCTACATATTAACATGATGCATATGGCTACAGCAACCACAAAAAAAACAACTCCAACACTTTCTTACCTCACCAAAATGACTTCGCTATTTAAAGAAGAATATTTCAATCGCCGTCGTCTTTCTTTTAATTATACATCGAGCGTGGGGTACGCCTTCGCCTGGCTCTCCGTCGAGACTTTCCCGAGCACGTTAGCGGCGTCCACGTCCCGGAGAGCCGCTGCTCGAGGGTCGCTGGTTCGTGTTCTGAGTGGACTGCCGACGCGCGTTCTTGGAACGGTCGCGTCGGAGAGAGGACCCGGTCATTGGTCGCTGCGGCACCGCAAACCGCGCTGATTCGGGCGACACGGTGAAGAGCGGCCCCTCTTCCAAGACCTCCACCTCCTCCACCCTCACGTCACGTGGTGCGTAGAGGTACACCGAGACAGGGCACGGTGCACCGGTAGCCCCTATCGTGCACACCGGCATCACCCTATACCGGCCAGCGTTCGGAGCGCGGAAGATCACTGTCTGCTCCTTCAGCGTCCGGCTCTCCCCCGAGGTGGCCACCTTGATGCCGTACTCATTAAAGACTATTACCATAACGGCGTCGCTAGCGTTGATGTCGCTAACGTTAGGGTCCGACGAGCCGGGGTTCTTTTGTGCTACTAAGATGTGAACATCGCAGGCATCGCTGATCGTGAAATCGAAACTAGCTCCCTTGTCTTCCCCAGGCAGCAGTTCTAGCTCTTTCACGAGTGGCGAAGTGGTGAGGCCAGCGCCGCGGACGGGGGTCAGAGTAGCACTGGAGATTCCGGGGTATAAAGAGAGTCGGAACTTTCCGCGTGCCGAACGGTCCTGCGTGTACGGGATGAGGTAGCACGTCGAAAGTGGCGGTATCTCCATCTCGGCGCAGAGCCGCTTGCTGTCCATCTGCACCACCTTCTGAATCAGCTCGTGCGTTGTAGCCGAGACGAGCGTCGTTGGCGGCAGACGAGAGAGTCCGATCGTCTTGAGCAACGCCATGCCGGTGTACGGGTACCTGTCAGCAATTTCCTCGTGTAGGAGTTCCACCAGGACGGGAGCCGGAGTCGCCGTCTTGTTCTCCACCAGATACATCGGGTTCTTGCGGTGCGAGGTAAACTTTGGGCCACCGCCAGCAGTGTAGTCGCTCCACTCCCCGCTGCTGTTGTAGCGGCCGCCGCAGTTCACCACACACCGGAAGAGCCGAGCAAAGTTTCGGAGGAACGCTTCAAGGGGCATCACGAACACCCTCGAGTCGTGTTGCAGCCCCCCACTCTTGGGAAGTCCACGAGGCCACTGAATCTCGTTAGGGGTCATGCGCTCGCCGGTGTAAGAGGACTCCGTGTAGCCGTTGTACAGGCAGATGCCAATGTTCAGCGTGTCGTCGCTCCTAGGCTGGAGATCCACAATATTCAGCAAGTTGTAGCACGCACAAGTCTGCAGACCATCCCTCGCATTTTCATCTGTTTGGCACAAGAAAAGATCACCACGGTGAATATTTTGTGCAACACTGCGCCAAAACGCGGCGGTGGTGCAGTCGGAGAGTGCGGCGCTCTTTATGAGCGGGATGTTCAGCACCGGACGGCCAGTGAAGGTGTGCAGCGTATCGTACGGGTTGCCGGAATGGAAGTTGTCATACCCACCCACGTACTTGGCGTAGGCTTTTTCAAACAAGATGGGGTACCACATTCGAGGATAGGTGTCCGCCACGGAGGTAAACATCGGCTCCTGCATCGCATCGCATGGCACACGGTCGTCCACCTCCACCGTGACAGGGTGTCCGGAGGAATCGAACAAGGTGAGCACGTAGGGCTGAAACTGCGGATGGGCAGGATCCGGAAGAATGCGCTTCACTAAGGCCGTGTGTGTGGCCACCGCTGCAATAAACGGCACCAAATACCCTGAAATGGCATTCTTGCCCACTGTGTCCACAGGCCACGAGCAATCGGGTGTGGCAGGCTCATAGACACTCTCCGGGAAGAGTTCACGCAGGCGGTGCCACTCTGGGGCAACATGACAGTTCGCATCGAAGAATTCGGTGTCTTGCCAGCCCTTTTTGAGCTTGGCCAGCTCGCTGACGCGGATGTTGAGCCGTTCCTCCAGCGCTTTGATGGCGTCCTCGTCCGGCTGAGATTTCTTCCGGAGGCTGCGGCGATCCACTTCCATCTCGTGAAACTCTTCATCTTCATCGAGAGGCAGCGTCTCGCGTGGAACCCCTTCGGGCTCCTCCTCGAGGAACTCGTCTCGTTCCCTCTTGATGTACTCCTCTGCCAACTTATCCGTGCGGCGGTTGAGGGACACCTCCAGCTCTGTGGTGTCCTCTTTAGCCTCTAGGAAGCGGAAGCGCTCCTCCTCCAGCCGCCGGAACTCCTCATCGTCGTCGAGGTGGAGGTCCTCGAGCGGAATACCGCGGGGCTGTGGATGAAGATAACTGCGGTCCTTCACACGCTCTGGCTGCTCTTCAATCGCCTCCACGGCCTCCAGGACCTCCTCTGGCTGCTCTTCAATCGACTCCACGGCCTCCAGGACCTCCTCTGGCTGCTCTTCAATCCGCTCCACGGCCTCCAGGACCTCCTCTGGCTGCTCTTCAATCGATTCCACGGCCTCCAGGACCTCCTCTGGCTGCTCTTCAATCCGCTCCACGGCCTCCAGGACCTCCTCTGGCTGCTCTTCAATCGATTCCACGGCCTCCAGGACCTCCTCTGGCTGCTCTTCAATCCGCTCCACGGCCTCCAGGACCTCCTCTGGCTGCTCTTCAATCGATTCCACGGCCTCCAGGACCTCCTCTGGCTGCTCTTCAATCCGCTCCACGGCCTCCAGGACCTCCTCTGGCTGCTCTTCAATCGATTCCACGGCCTCCAGGACCTCCTCTGGCTGCTCTTCAATCCGCTCCACGGCCTCCAGGACCTCCTCTGGCTGCTCTTCAATCGATTCCACGGCCTCCAGGACCTCCTCTGGCTGCTCTTCAATCCGCTCCACGGCCTCCAGGACCTCCTCCGGCTGCTCTTCAATCGGCTCCACGGCCTCCAGGACCTCCTCCTCCTTCTCCGCCTGCACTTGAGCTTCAGCCTCTTCCTT
Source organism: Vickermania spadyakhi (assembly GCA_030849815.1). Lineage (NCBI taxonomy): Eukaryota > Euglenozoa > Kinetoplastea > Trypanosomatida > Trypanosomatidae > Vickermania > Vickermania spadyakhi. The sequence goes on from JASAOA010001876.1 coordinate 137,692, forward strand.
CTGCTGCCCCACTACTTCGACAGGCGGCTCCTCCTCCGTTTTTTGGGAGCGAGCGATCTCGCGAACGCGTTCTGCAATCTCCGATTCGAGACGCTTCACCTCCTCCTCGTTCTCCTGCTTTACAGCGATGCGGCGCCGCTTCTCCAGCGCTCGGAGCGCTTCGTCGTCGTTCAGCGGTAGTTCCCGCAGTAAAACGCCTTCCTGCACCGCCTCGAGGTAGCTGTGGCGCTCCGTATCCACGTACTCCTTCGCAATCTCTCGCACCCGTTCCTCAATCTGCTTCTCCAGTCCCTCGAGCTCAGCGCGATCGGCTTCGTCAGAGTTTTGATTGAGCACGCGGCGCTGGCGCTCCAGTGGGTTCAGCTTCTCGTCGTAGTTCAGCGGCAAGTCTTCCAGCTGGACGCCAAATGGCTCTTGCTCCTGGTTGCTGCGCTCCACCGCAAGCTTCTCACGGGCTATTTCATTCGCACGAGCATTCAGCTCCGCTTCGAGACGTTCAATAAGCTCAGCATTCGTCTCCTTGTCCTCACGAGCCTTGAGTAGCTCCCCACACTCCTTCTGCTTGAAGACCGGGTCTTCACTTAGCGGGAGATGCTCGATGGGGACATTCTGCGGTTCCTTCTCCAGGTACTCGCGGCTGCACTCCAGCAGATCCTTCGCCAACTGGTGGGAGCGCTCGTTCATCGAGACCTCAAGCTGGTGAACTTCCTCTTCATCAGATCCAGCTGACTTCTTCTCCAAGCGTTCCTTTGCGAGGAGCTGGAAAAGCTCATCCGAGTGCAGCGGCACCTTCTCCAGCGGCACCCCTTCCGGTTCAGGGTCCAGGAAGGACGTATCCCGCCGTATTACCTCCAGAGCAAGCTCCATAGCCCGGTCGCTCATCTTCTGGCGCGCCGCAGTCACCGCTTCCTCTGGGCTTTCCGGGTTCCGCGTGGCGCGGTAGTACTCCATCTCTGCTGCACGGAAGGTGTCGTCACTGTCCAGGGGCAACACCGCCAGCGGAACCCCTTGAGGAGTCTGCTCCATGAAGGTACGGCGTTTGCGGAACTCTTCCATCGCCGTCTGGTGGGAGAGCTGATTCATCTTCTTTTCAAGCTCGGCCACAATACTCTCGTTGCGTTCCTTGCTTAGCGGGTCCTTTAGCCGGCGGCGGCGTTCTGCTTCCAGAGCAAGGAAGTCGTCATTCTCGTCTAGTGGTACATCTTCTAGCATCATGCCTTCCGGCTCCTGGTCCAGAATAGCGCGCTCGGAGAGCACAAGCTCGTTGGCGTGCAGCAGAGCAAGGCGGTCCATCTCCCTCAAGTGCTCGCACGCACCTTCCAGGTTGGACTGCCGAGATTTCTCTCGGTAGCGGTTCGCCTCCTGGCGGAAGTCCTCAAAAGAGTGCAGGTTCAGGTCCTCCTTCATCACACCGTGGTAGAGGTCCTCGGAAAGCGCGTGAATGTCGTTCTCCTTTATCATTCTGGCCAACTCATGCGAACGGTTGTTGATCTTCGTCTTGGTCTGCTCAATGATCTCGAGGTTCTTCTCCTCCTCCTTCCGGAGCAGACGAAGGAGATCCTCAAGACGACACGCCTGCGGATCCTCGTCAAGAGGCACATCAATGAGCGGAATCCCCTCTGGCTCCTGATCGAGGAACTCCCGGTCGGCACTGCGCTGGGCACGTGCAAGCTCTTGGGCAATCGAGTTCATCTCCTCACCCAACTTGGAAACCTCCGCAGTGTTACCCTCGGCATCCCGCAATTGATGGAGCACTCGCTCCAGCTCCTTTGCACAAAACTCCTCGTGGTCGTCCAAAAAAATGTCTTCCACGGTGTAAGGCGCTAGAGCCGCACCATCAATGACAGTGTAGCGCTCCTTCTTGAGCGTCATCTCACCCAACTCATCGGCACGGCGCTGCAGGAGCGCACGAAGCTCGTCCAAAGCATCCGCATTACGGTCAGAGTTGTGCTTGAGGCGACGCAGCTGCTGTTCCAGGTTGGTGAATGTCGTGTCGTCATCCAGTGGAAGTAACTCCGTTGGAATGTTCGAGGACGTGGGTCGAAGGAAGTCCCGCTCGCCTTCCTTCATCTTGAGTGCCAGCTCATGGGCCCTCTCGTTGAGCTTCTTCTCCAACTCTTCAATGGCGACCTTATTGACTTCCGGGTTCTCTTTTAGCTTGGCGCGCTCTTTCTCCATCGCGTTAAACTCGTCATCCTGATCAATCGGCACATCACTGATGTGAACCCCGGCTTGGATGGGGTACAGATAGCTTCGGTCGTTCTTTAGCACCACCAATGCCAGTTCATGAGCCCGATGGTTCATGTGAGTCTGCAGAGTTTCAATCTCCGCCTCACGGCCCTCGGGAAAGGCACGCAGCTGTCGCAGCTGCTTCTCCAGCAACAAGAACTGACGGTCATCATCCAGAGGCAGCACCGAAAGAGGCACACCTTCAGGCTCCCGATCAAGGAAGGCACGCTCTTGATCGATATAGTTCTTTGCGAGCTCATCCAAACGCTTGTTCAGCTTCGCCTGCACCGCAGTGATGTTGGGGCCATTGCGAGCAGGGTTGCGCTTCAACTTGCGGAGCTCAGGAAGCATGGAGCAGAATCGCTTATCCGAGTGAGGCTCCAGCCTTTCCATCGGGATCGTGCGGGGGTATCGTTCAAGTCCCTCCAAATCCTTGGCAAACTGCTGCTTTGCGAGCTCGGTCGCTCGCTCCACGAGAGACTTCTCCACTACCTCCAGCTGCTGTGCATCGGGTTCGCCGTGCTCCACGTACTTAATGCTGGCACGCTGGATCTCCAGTGCGGTAAAACGCTTGTCGTTGTCCAGCGGGAGTTCTTCGACTGGAATGCCTTCCGCTTCCTTGCCGAGATACTCTCGATCGTTGCGAAGGACCTCCATCGCCAGCTCCTCCGCACGGCCTCTCATGGCCTTCATCGCATCAGCCTTCTTCTCTTCCTCGCCGCTCTGCTTAGCAACGATCATCTCCGCCTCCACCTGACGAAAGCTCTCGTCCGCGTTGAGCGGAATGAGCTCGACGGGCACACCACAAATTCGAGACGCCAGTACATCAAAGCGGCTTGCTTCCGCAATCTCTTCCACATACTTCTCCAGGCGCTCGTTCATCCTCTCGGTGAGGGCGGCGTACGACTCTGATTCCGGCGACTGAGGACGGCGTGCATCCGCCAGATCCGCAAAGTTGTCATCCAAATGCGGTTTGAGGGAAACGGTAGGCACACCACGGGAACTCGGGTTCAAATCTGACAGGTCGGCGGCGACCTGAGCCATGGCGAGTTCTGCCGCGCGGTGGTTGAGGCGGTCCTCCATCTCCTTCACCTTCTCCTCGTCCTCACAAGACAGTATAGCGATCGCGCGCTCCACCTCCAGCTGGTGGAAGAGGTTATCCTCGTTCAGATGGAGCACAGAGACCGGAATACCCTCCGGACGAGACTCCAGGTAGGAACGGTCCCCTGATATGGCCTCACGCGCAATCTCACCGACCCGTTCGTTCATCAGGGCCACAAGAGCGTTGATGGCCTCTCCGTCGCGCTCCTCCGCAGCGTTCAGCTCCCGTCGCTGGAACACCATCTCGAGGAACTTCGTGTCCTTGTGAGGACACAGCAGCGAGAGCGGAATGCCCTCAGTGTCGTGAATCCCTTCCAGGTCGCTCTTGGCGAGCTCCTTCGACAGAAACAGCACGCGATCCCGCATGCGGCCCTCTAGTAAATGAATGGGGGCGGCATTGCGCTCTGGGTCGCGAACCTTGTGGCCGTACCGCTTGTTCTCGAGGTCCACAAACGGGCAATCCTCACTCAGGTTCAGCGCTTCAAGAGGAATACCGTCACTGCTGTGAGAGAGAAAATCAAGGCGACTCTTTACTCGGTACAACTTCGCCACTTCTACTGCCTGGGAATTGAGGTCATCCTCCAAATTCCGGATCGCATCACGGTTCTGTGGGTCCTTGGCCTGCACGAGGTGGAAGCGCTGCGATTCCAGCGTCTTGAACGCCTCGTCCTGGTCGAGGGGCACTAGCTGAAGTGGAACACCGTCGGGAGAGGGGTCCAGGTAAGTCGCACGGTCTCTGCGCAAGAAGTCAGAGGCCATGTCTTCGAGAATGTGATCGAGCTGGTGCTGAACGCCGTGGAGGCGGTCGATTTCAGAGCCAGATTTCAGCTTGCGAAGCTGCGGCACGAGAGAGCTGAACTTGCCGTGAGGCTGTAGCATCTCCAACGGAACGCCCTTGGGGGCATGGTTGAGCCCATCGAAATCTTCTTGCAAACGCTCCAGAGCGAGCTCGTGTGCACGATAATTGAGGTGCTCCTCTAGTTTCTTCTGCTCGGACAGACCCTTCTCCGTGCCCTCCGTAGTCAGAGCGAAGCGGCGTTTCTCCAGAGTGTGAAACGCCACATCCGTGTCCAGAGGGAGTTGACTCAGAGAGACGCCCTCGGGATACTCGTCGAGGTAACTGTCGCGGTCCGCTGCCATGCGCTCCCTGGCGTACGCGATGGCACGCTCGTTCATCTGCGCCACGATGGCCAGGACGGCCTCCCCATTCTCTTCTCCCTCCGCACGCAGCAGCCGAGCCTTAGCCGCCAAGTGAGAGAAGGTCTCGTCATTGTGCGGCTGCAATAGCAGAATCGGTACCGTCTCGGGTTCCGCCTCCAGGGGACGGAGATCGCTCTGCACCACCTCCATCGCCAGGGCTTCAGAGCGCTCCTTAAGGCGCTGATCCAAATCTGCAATCTGAGACGCGAAGCGCGTGTTGTCCGTTAAGTACAGCTTTGCGCGCTCCACCTCGAGACCGGAGAAGATGGGGTCGGTGTCAAGCGTCGGGATCTCGTTCAACGCAATACCCTTCGGGCGGGGCTCCAAGTACTCGCTGCGGTGACCCGTAATTTCGTTCTTGGCGAGTTCCTCCACTCGCTCGTTCAACGCGGCCACAACGCCTTCCTCCTCGTCTCCTCCGTGTGCCTTGTGACGGCGTGCGAGCAGCGCGCTGACCTCCTCATCATCCGTAGGTTTCAGGAGCTGCAGTGGGAGACCGCGTGGACACTGCTCCACACCGTTAAAATCGTTGTTGAGGAGGTTCTCAGCGATAACGTTCGCCCTCTCATTCATGGAGCGTTGTAAACGCTCCACTTCTTCGAGGCTTCCATTGGCTTCCTTGATACAACGGCGCTTCTGATACTGCTCTTCGAAGATAGAATCGCTGTGAAGCCGCAAATCATCACGAGGAATGCCCTGAGGAGCCTCGTCAATGAACCAGAGACTACCGTCCTTACCCTCGAGGGCAATCTCTGTAAGGCGGTACTCCAGAATCTTGAAGAGCTCTTCCTTTCGTGGTGCGTTCTCGGGGTCGTTGAGCTCGAGCTCACGGTAAGCCGTCAGAGTCCCCATGAACTCTCCATCCTCGTGAGGCTTCAGCGATTCCGTGGACTGGCCCTCGTACTCCTCTTCAAAGAGGGATAACTCAGCCTCCTTCTTCTTTTGAGCGAGTTCTTCAACGCGGAGCACAAGTTGCTTCTCGGACACCTCAATCGCCGTAGCGTTCTCCTCCTTGTCGGAGAGCTTCAGGACCACGATCTCTGCTTCGAGAGGGGCAAACACCTCATCCGTATCTAAGCCGAGGTAGGGAAGTGGAACGTTCCCGGGTGCAGCGGGAAGGAAGTCGCGGTTCTGCGTCACGGCTTCCTCTGCCATCTGAAGCACACGTTCGTGGAGGAACCTCTCCACGGTGGGCACATCCGCCAACTCGGCCACGTTGATCTGCTCCACCACCGGTACTTGCTCCTCAAGAGCAGCCACTTCTTCCGCAACTGCAGCAGGCTCCCCTTCCTCGACCTCTACCGTCATTTCCGCCGCCTTCTCTTCTGGGGCTTCCGCCTCTCCTTCAGCCGCCTCAGTCATCTTCGCCTCTGCTGGCTCGACTTCCTTCCCTGCTGGCTCCTCCTCGCTCCCCTCCGGCTCCGACTGCTCCAGCTCGTCTTCAGCACCAGTCAAGAGCTGATGGCGCTTGGCGAGGAGCTGCTTCACCTGCGTGTCCCTCATGGGATGAAGGAGCTCCAGCGGGATGCCGCGGGGCTTCTGCTCACAACACGAGAGCTCCTGCAGCGTGTATTCCTTTGCCAACTCCTCTGCCCGCTCACGCAGCTGCGCCTCGAGCCGCTCCACCTCTCCACTCTCCTCCGGACAGTCGTGCTGCGTCACCAGACGCTGCACTTCCAGTGTGTGGAACGCTTCGTCAGCCACGAGCATCGAGGAGAGCTTGCGCACGGGAACATCAGCCACGTGACGGCCGAGATACTCACGAGTGAGCGCCGCATCCGCCATCGTCAGCACACGATCATTCATCTTCTGCACCACAGACTGCTCCGCCTCGGGATCCAATGATTTCGTTTCACGTAGCAACAGGCGCTCCTTGAGCAGTTGCTGCACTTCAATGTCCGACTGTGGATGAAGCACACAAAGTGGGATACCCTGAGGATTCTCCTCCACGCCGTCTAGTAGATTGCTCACCACCAACAAGGCGAGTTCGCTGGCCCGTTGGTGTAGGTGCTCCTCCAGTGCGGTAACCATCTCGGGCTCTGGAATAGCCATCGCGATGGCGCGCTCGGTCTCGAGAGAGCGGAAGTGCTCATCCTCATCAATGGGAATAGAGCCCAAAGGCACACTTTCGTATTCCGTATAAAGGAAGTTGCGGTGGCTGTTCACCAGCGCATCCGCGAGCACTTGTGCGCGGCTGTTCAGTTTTTTTGTCAGATCCTCGACCACGGCGGGATCGGGATGGGAACCGCGGCGAGCGTCACGATGGGAGTTCATCAGTTCAAAGAATTCACCATCGCGATGAGGATGCACGACCTGAATTGGCACTCCGCTTGGTGTGCCTTCCAAGTAATTGTAGTCCTTCTCTATCTGAATGTTGCTGAGCTCCACGGCGCGGTTGTGAAGCTTTTGATTCAGCGTTTCAACGTGCTCTTCGTCATGGTTCGCCTTCGCCATGGCACGAGCTACCTCACGGCGGTGGAAGATCTCATCCTCATCGAGGCGCATGTGGCGCACAAGCACATCCTCCACCACGTTGCCGCCATCCAGATACACGTGGCGATCTTCGTGCAAACGCCCCAACGCCACAGCAGCTGCGCGCTCGTCCAACGGTGGAAGCGCAGCCTCAATGGCTGCCACATCCTTCGCATACACGGCTTCACGCAGTGTGGGAAGCAGTGTAGTAAACTCGTCGTCAGCGTAAAGGTGCAGCACGTGCACTTCCACACCATGAGGATGCGAGCCCAGCAGCGCCATCTCCGACTCTTTGTACGCCACAGCGAGCTCCTTGGCGCGGCTGATGAGATCTGCTTCCAGTGCAGCCACCTTCTCAGAATCCCCAGCCGTCACTGCAGCACGGTGCTCCGCCTCCAGCTCGATAAAGCGCTCATCCGAGTTCAGAGGAAGATACTTCAGCGGTACCCCTTCCGGCTCCGGCTCCAGGAACCCACGAGCAGAAGCCACCTTCGCCGCAGCCAACTCTTCGACGCGGGACTCCAGCCTCGACTCCACCACGATAACTTGGTCCTTCTCAGCTTCCGCGCTGCGGACGAGACGGGCACGCTCCCACTCCATGTTCTCGAACTGCTCATCCTCATCCAGACCCAGATCCTCGTAGGGCACGCTGTGGTACGTAGGTGCGAGGTAGTCCGGCCGCTCCTCCTTCATGATCTGCTTCGATATCTCCAGTGAACGTTGGTTCATTTGGTTCTCCAGCTCCTCCATTTGTTCTTCATTGCCCTCCTCGTTGCAACGCTTCAACTGGCGGTAAGTCACTTCTAGTTCGTGGAACGTCTCGTCCTCGTTGAGCTTCTTGTCATCCAGGGGTTCCGGGCTGAGGAATCCGCGGTGCTTGTTCAGCTCCTCACTAGCGACGCGACGAGAGATCTCCTTCATTTCCTCCTCAAGCTTTTCAATCTCTTCCGACGTGGCACTGGAGCACTCCTCACTGCTCTTCTTCTGCAGCTCTCGGCGCTCCTCCTGCTTGGACAGCAGCTCTTCGTGGTCCTCGAGCACGAGCTCCTCCAGCGGGACACCGAGCGGTGCAGGCTCCAGAAACTCCTGTCGCTCATGGTGAAGCAGCTCCTTCGCCAGTTCTACCGCACGGGAATGCAGCTGGGTTTCCACTTCCTCCACCGGCTGGCTCGCCTCCAGATCGAGAATGCGTTGCACCTCCAGCGCACGGAACGCCTCGTCGGTTGTCAAGGGAAGATCCTGAAAGGAGACATGCAGGTACTTCGGGCGAATGAACGTCTGGCGCTCCTGTGCCCGCACCTGGTGAGCTAGTTCGACTGCGCGTTCATTCAGCTTCCGCTCCACCTCCTGTATCGCTTCGGCATTGTCCGGCTGAGACTTCATCTCCATGCGAGACGCCTCCAACTCGCTAAACTCGGTGTCCCGCGCCAAAGGTAAAAAGCGTACTGGAACGGTGTCTGGCGCAGGGTCGAGGTAGTCGCGGACACTGGCCACGATCGCGTCCGCCAGATCCATCGCGCGATTGACGAGAGCCACCTCCGTCTCTTGAATCACACGGTCGTTTCGGACAGGGTCCTGCAGGAGAGCAGCTCGGTGCACCTCCAGCGTGGTAAACGTCGCATCGGCGTCCAGGTAGAGTTCCTCGATAGGGACACCCTTGTACTTGAGGGCAAGAAAGTTGGGGCGGTCCTCGACGTTGATCTGATGCGCTACCTCGTGCGCTATGTCGTTCATGCGGTGCTCGCATTCCTCCTGGCGCTTTGAATTCTGTCCCAGGTAGCACAGACGACGCTGCTCCTTGTCCAGAGCAGAAAACTCAGGGATCTCGTCCAAGGGAAGGGCGGTGATGAGACGACCTTCTGGTTCGGGGTCCAGAAAGTCGCGGTCCATGCTGGCCATAGACGACGCGATGTGGCGGACCAGCTCGCGAACCTGGTTTTGCACCACCTCAATCTTTGCCGCGTTCTCCTCAGGGTTCTTCTTCAGCTCTCGCAGCTCATCCTCAAGGGCATTGCATTCTGGGTTGTGGTCCAGACCGAGGTGCTCCAGCGGGATGCCCTCCGGCTCCTGGTCGAGATAGCGGCGGAATTCAGAAAGATTCTCCTGTGCGAGAGCCACCACACGCTCCATCATGACCTTCTCCATGACGGTGATCTGCTCCAAATTCTCGGGCGTGGGATCCTCCTTTCGCTTCTCAAGACGTTCCACCTCCTTTTCGTGGAACACAGCGTCGTCATCCAGGGAGAGATCGGCCAGGGGCACACGGAGCGGCTGAGGGTCGAGAAATAACTCGCGCTCAGTCCTCTTGAGCTCCTTCGCCAACGCTTGCGAGCGAGCCTCCAGCTCTGACTCCACATGAGAGATCTGCTCCGCATCCGGATGGCTTTGGCGGCGCTCCAACCGGCGCTGGCTCTCCAGGGAGGTGAACTCCTCATCCTCGTCCAGCGGCACGACCGCCAGAGGAATGCCCTGCGGGTTAGGGTCCAGGAAGGCGCGCTCTTCAGCGTGTACCGCGCGAGCAATAGCACGGGCGCGCTCCTGCATCGCTTCTTCCAGGGCGTTGATGGCCGAAGCGTTCTGAATGGGGTCGCCGAGAAGGTCAATTCGCTCCTGTCGAAGTCGGCAAAATTCCTCATCTTCAAAGAGATGAAGGTGTGAGATTGGAATGCCTTCGTACGCCTCCGATAAAATACTGAGGTTCTCGCTAGGGGTTTCTTCGGGGTCATCACTGACGCGGCGAGCCGACTCCACGGCTTCAAGGCCATCACCAGCGCTTTCTGCCACAGCGTTGTGTTCTGGATGTTCGACTGTCTCCTCCTCCACGGCCTCCAGAGTCTGCTCCTCCTTCTCCGCCTCGCGCTCTCCGTCCTGCGGCTCTCCGTCCTGCGGCTCGGCGTCCTGCGGCTCGGCGTCCTGCGGCTCGGCGTCCTGCGGCTCTCCGTCCTGCGGCTCGGCGTCTGTTTCACCCGCTTGTTCCTGAGCCTCCTCCGCCTCCAGCACTGGCGGATCCGTAGCATGTTCCTGCTCGTGCTCGTGCGTCTCTCGCTCGGTGACTTCCAGGGCTTCGGGATGCGTCTCCTTAAGCTCCCGGGCCACTTCATGGCAGCGCTCATTCAGTCGCTCCTCTAGTGCCTTGAGCTCCGGACCGTATTTCGCCGGAAAACGGTTGTACCGTTTGTACGCGTCCAGTGTGTGCTGGAACGGAGCATCGGCGCGGAGGGGCAACTGCTCCACCGGAACACCCTCTGGATCCTGGTCGAGGAACGAAAAGTCCACCATGCCCAGTTCTCGGGCTCCTTCAGGGGTATCGGTGATGCGCACACGCGCCGCGTCGGTGCCTGTAATCTGTACTTCACAAGTCACCACATCGGCGACCAGCGGCAGGCAGGCCACCGCCAGCGCATAGCGACCAGGCTGTAGAAGATGGTGCACCAACCCCACCTCGCGGTAGTTGATCACGTCCCCAGTGGAAGCAACACAGATGTCCTGATCGTTGTAAAGCTCCATCGTGAAATAATCCTCCGCGATGGCATCACCTCCGCCAAGGCACTTAAACGCCTTTTTCTGGGAGAGTAAAATGTGGATATCCGTTTCCGTGTCCACCATGAAGTCCACGCGGCCGACGACCTCACGGGAGAGCTCCAAGTGCTGGATACCAGGGGCCTGACGCGCCGCGCGGACATCCAGAACGGCGGCCTCAATGGCGTCGCTCTCGGACTCCTTCGTGGGCCAGAACGACAGCAAAAATCGATCGCGATACAGCGCGCTTGGGACCAGGTAACAGAGCGAGCGCGGGGGAATAGTTATTCGGCTAGCCGTCTCACGCGCATTAAGTACGTTCTCGTGGTAGTGCAGATCGTGATTGTTACCCGTTACGAGGAAGGTGGGTATCTGCGCCTCAGAGACATCAACGGCGAGAACCAACATGTTCTCCACGTAGTTGAGCTGCTGGTTCGTCTGGCGGTGCAGGCGGTGACGTTGATCTCTCAGACGAATCATCGCCACAACTTCCACGGGATCCTCCGTCACGTTGCGGACGACATACATAGGATTCTTGCGCCATGTCACCAGCGATGGATCACCGCCGTTCGTGCCCTCACCCCATTCTCCAAAGAAGTGGTAGCCCGGCTCGAGAGCTCCGCTCACAACACCCTCATGGAACACGGCAAAACTATGGAGCAACGTCTCCAGGCTGATGATGTGGTTGTACGCCTCCTGTGCCTCGAAGGGATCGTACAGCACTACCTTTACCTCTGTGCCCTCAATCAGCACATCCACGATCGCATAGCTGCGGTCCTCGGCAAGACCTGCCATAGCGGCACCTTCGCCTTTCGACGTGGCTGCGAAAGCACTGACAGTCAGGCGCTCCTGAACAGCGCGCCAGACCTCCACATCATCAAAGTTGAAGCCCTGCTCCGCGGCGACCTCAACATCGGTGGAGATATCCAGGACAGGAAGTCCGGTGAGATCGTGAAATACTTCAGAGAAGATGCAGCCTTCCAGGTTTTTGTACAAGGTGTAGAACTTGGCGTAGGCCTTCTCCAGCAGCAGCGGCCACCAGTGGCGGGTGGGGGACTGGCAGAACACGGTCTCCTCCCCGTCCATCGGGATGCGGTCATCGATCTCCACCTTCACCCACTCTCCAAAGCGCTGGAACTGGAACGTGTACCCGCCGTCACGCCGCACGTTCTTAGAGACGAAGCAGTTCCGGATCACTTCCTCGTGGTGGTCCACCAGCGCAGCGACCGCCGTCAGGCAGCTGCACTCCCCTCTCGCTCCAGGGGCGAACTGCTCGCGGCTCAGCCTCTCCGGCAACAGCGGCTGGGTCTTCCCTTCCGGGTACAGGTCACCAATGTGGATCCACGGGCTCGATGTCACGCTGCGGTTGTCCACGTAGAAGCGCTTGTCCTCAAACGGGACGTCACTGTCTGCCACCTCCTCCACCTTGCTCGGGCCGAGGTCCACCGCCTCGGATGAAATGACCATCTCCTGGTCTACATCGTCATCGATAGCCTCTTCGTCCACACCAAAGAGCTCGTCCGCATCCTCTGGGGGGTCGACAATACGGGCGTTGGCGTGCTTGGACGTCACAATGATTACTTCGGCAGTGGCGAGATCCACGGCGCGAGAGCATGTGACCGAAATGGCGTAACGGCCACTCCGAGGCAGTTTCTGAACCACACTCACTTCACGGTAGTTGGTGGCGGAGTGAACACCACCGATGCGGCGGTCCGTGTCATCGTACAGGTGAATACCCATGTAGTCCTGCGCCATCGCGTCTCCACCAGACTTGCTGACGAAGGGCTTCAACTGGCGAAGCAGAATGTGCACCTCGCATGCCGCGTCGGTGTAGAAGTCGACCCGTCGCTTCTCCTTCTGGTGAAGCTCCACCTCCTGGCACTGGGGCTCCTCCCAGTTCAGCTCTGGAAGCTGCAGCTTCTGAATAGAAATTCCAGATGTGTCCATCTCAGGCATGGGATACAGCGCGACGGTGAACTCGGATTCCGCACCGGCCTCCATGCAGCACGGCACCAAGTAGCACAGTGAATCAGCGGGAATGGTCACGAGAGAGGCCACCTCACGCACATCGCAGAAGAGACTGCGGTGAACCTGATGGTGATTGTTGCCGGTGACAAAGTAGGTCGGGATGGGGCTGGGGTAGGAGTAGCGGGTGAGGACGAGACCGCATGACAAGTAGTGGGTCGCCTCCTCCGCTGAGGCAGACTCCCGCTGATCGCGCTGCTTCACCGCAACGAGATACGACACTTCCTTGTGGCTGCTGTTCTTCACCAAGAAGAGGGGATTCTTGCGCCAAGACGCCTTGGTGGGGTTACCGCCTGCCGTCTCACCTTTCCACTCATCGTCAAAGTAAATCACCTCCGTGGGCGGTAGCATCATGCACACCTGCACCGTGCTGAAAATTTTCAGAAATACATTCAGCGGAAGGAAGATGGACCGCTCGTCGTCCACGTTGTACTTTACCCTGTGACGCGGGGTCCAGACGCTATCCTTCGGGTTGAGAGGTCCCTGGTAAAGGTACTCCTCATCCTCAAAGGGGTTGTGAATGTGCACCACAATATCCTTTACGGTGGAAGCACCATTCATGGAGAAGATGCTACGAATGCCATACTGCTGTTGCTTCTCCATACCGATCTTGGAGAGATCGTACGACTTGGTCAGACCCGAGGCCACTACGGAGCCCTTCTGAATCTTCTGCGCTAGATCGAGCCAGTACGGCCCGGTCGCGACGGGAACTCCAGCGCTTTTGGCCAGCTTGTGGTCTGTCGGGATATTGAGCACGGGATTGCCCGTCATGTCATGGAACGTCTCCTGCAGCGTGCAGCCCTCCAGGTGGTCGTACGCCGTGTAGAACTTGGCGTAGGCCTTCTCCAGCAGCAGCGGCCACCAGTGGTGCGTGGGGGAGCGGATGTACAGCACCTCGCCGTCTTCCAGAGCAATCGTATCGTCTATCTCTACCTGGACCCAGCTCTTGTTCCGGAAGAACTGAAAGACGTATCGGCCGTTCGGCTGAACCTCCTTGGTGACAAAGCAGTTGCGAATCACATTTTCTACTCGCATCATCGCGGATAGGGTGGATATCATAAAGCATTCGTAATGGATACCTTGGCCGAAATCGTCAAACGATAGCTTCTCGGGCAGGAGGGGCTCATTGCGACCTTCAGGGTAAAGATTGCCAATGCGCACCCACTCCTTGGAGATGTGCTTGTTGTTTTCTGCAAACACGGAGTCTGCAAACACCTCACCATCATAGCCATCATAGCCAGCAGAGGCTGAGGTGCCGCTGTCAGGTCCGGGTGAGGTCATGGTATGAAATCGTTGTGGCCTGTCGGCGTGAAAGGGTAGACAGAGAAAGTAAGAGAGGGAGAAAAAAAAGGAAGAAAAAAGTGTGCAGCTTCCGTCTATAAAAATACTAATTTCGTTGAGTGTGGGGAAAAAAACTCAACAGAAATGTGTAAGTGTGTTAACTAGTAAAAGCTAGTGAAAGTGGGTGATTGGATCAACAGTCCTCTACTCCTTGAAAGTACAGGGGGAATGGTGCAAGAGGGTGTAAAGGTTCTTTGCGAGCTTCTCGTCCAAATACCGATGAAAAGAAGTTCTTTGGGGGGAAGTCCTTCTTTTCAATGGTGAGTAAACTGGAAGGGAGGGTATGAGAGAGCCTTGTGGGTTTTTAATGGGCCCAACGGATCAGACGGAATGGGGAAGTCCGACTGAGACAGCAAAAGTTCGGAAAAAAATATTTAAAACAGGAACGAACGAAATCGATCCTCTTCTGTGAATATATTTTTCCTCTCTCTATTTAATGCAATGCGGCCAAAGTAACCTCAATGTAAATCTTGGTAATAAAAAAGAAAAGTAAAATACAACCGTGGCGAACAATACGATTCAATAAAGAAGATCCAAGGGTGACTGTCCTACGTATTGGGGACACGGTATTGCCTTCAACAGCTTTTTCTGAGGGACTGGAGGATCTCTACGAACCAAAAAAAACAATAAAAACTTGAAAGTGAGAAAAAAAAAAAAAAGAGGAAAAGCGAAGGGGAAAGGGAGTACAACAAAGTAAAACCTATAACGGTATCATAGGAAGAAAAAATCACCTCTTTTGTGGGGCATTCAGTCAGAGTATTATTACCATCGATCACTTTTGTTGTCGTTGTTGTATCGTAGTCGTACAGTTTGTATGCCGGCTTTCATGTTCCTTTTGTTTGTGTTGTCGGATGATTCCTCATGCACACAAAGAAATAATGCACAATTGTTAAACTCTAACTGAGGCCTAGTGGCCAATCCGGTGGTCCTCTTTTCACTAAAATTCTATTCTTAAAAGTACCAAAAACGGTTTGCTGAACCGTGTTATTTTGATGCGGTTGATTGGTGGGTTGGTGGATTCGTAAAATACAAAAGTCTTTCTTTGCTCCGTATGGTTACAGCTTTATTTTATTCTCTGGCGTGTATTGCCACATTGGTGCAAGCATCCCTCAATGCTCACACTAATGTTCCACATACCATGCATCAAGAGCCAAGGAAAACAAAGAAAAGGCAAAAAATCCTCTATTAAATGGTTAAAAACCTACCGTATCTGGATATATTTTTTTCGTTCTCTTTCTTTGAATTGCTCTTTTCCAAGAGCAATTCATGTTTACGGTACTTGTATATATCGCTGAAAGAGTCACACGCCAATGGTGTTTGTTGCTCACACATTTAGATGAGAATCCCAGCACTACACTGCAAATAAAAGAAAAAATAAAATGCAAACTAAAAAACAGGAAGACCAAAAATACGACAAAAAAAAAGCTAGACACACTCACTCTATTGTAAAGCGGACACCGGTCGGGGGGAAATGTGATGAATCTGGCTGCTCGTCATTGAAAGATACTGCAGCGGGTCCGTGTGCTCCTTCGTCCGAAACTGTGCGGTGGGCTTCGAAGGCAATCGAGACAGGCGGTGAGCGTGGCGTTGTTTCTCTCTGGAAGCCACAAATTTCATGCGAATGGATTTCGGTGTAAAGATGGTCAGAGTGCAAGGGCAATCCCCCGTCTGTGGACGCGAGGGGCAGGTGAGGAAAAGGGTGTAGCGACCCTTCTCGGTCGCGGTGAAGGCCAAGGCGTGCTCTCGCGCGTTGGAGGCGTCTCCGGTGGAGGTGAGGCGGTGCACCGCATCCTGATACACCGCGAGGGTGACCTCGTCCTCCGCGAGATAATCACCGCCGCGCACAGAAAGCGCATCGCTGATCTTGTCCTGGCGAAGAACCAGGTGCACCTCGCAGGGCTCACTGATGGCAAAATCCACCTGCACCTTCTCCGCTGCGGCGCCGGTCCGCGTGGGCTTAAGCACCACTTTCTGAGACATGCTGTTGTGCGTTTCGCTTAAGGGCCGCAAACGGCTGAGCTCGACCGGGTGCTCCCCCGGGTAGAGCGACACCTGGTACCGGCCATAGCAACCCCTCTTCTTGGTGTACGGCACAAAGTAGGAGATGGAACGTGGGGGCAGTGTCACCTTTACCGTGACATCCCTCGCGTCTGTCAGTAGGCCGGCCTGCACCAGTTCATGGGAGTTAAAGGCCAGCAGCGGGGTCAATGGAGCCAGTGGATCCTTCGCGCGCAGCACCGCGAGTGCCGTGTGGTGGAAGATCCCGACATTGTTCGGATCGAAGAAAACGGGATTCATGTGGCGGACTTCTGCCAAACACGTCACCGTCTCATCCGCTTTATTTTCCACTAAATACAGCGGGTTGTCGCGGAAGGAAGTATACTTGGGATTGCAGCCACTGGAAGCGTTCCACTCACCCGCGATGGTGAGGCGATCACCACAATTGACATGGCATTGCTGCAGTGCCATACAGTTACGCAGAAACGTGGAAAAAGGCATGTTAAGGAACTCCTGTTGTCCCTTCCGCTTTGTACTCCCGGGGGGCTGAGGTCCTCGACTAGAGATGGACGCACCATTGTACATCTCGCCATCCGGGTAGCAGTTGTGGACCTTTATGAGAATATCTTCGACATTACTACTGCCTGGTACGGACTCGATTACATCACAGAGAGTATACAGGCACGAGCTGTGAAGTCCATCCGGGGGAGAGGGTTTGGACAACGCCATAATGCAATCCCCGTTCTCCAAGGCTTCGTGAATGCCCCTCCAGAAGTCGAGGGTGTCGTATTCACAGCCAGAAAGCTCCTTCGCCAGCTTCGGGTCCAGCGGCACCAGCGTTACCGGACGCCCCGTCAAGTCCCTCAGCGTCTCCGCGGCCGTGCAATGGTCCATTCGCTCGTAGCCGCCGATGAACTTGGCGTATGCCTTTTCGAGCAGCAACGGCCACCACGACTGAGTTGGGGAGGCCGTAAAGACGGGGTGGTAGTCCGCATCGCACGGGATGCGGTCGTCAATGTCCACGGCAACAGGGCGTCCAGAGGGGTCAAAAAATACAAACGTGAAGGGTTCCTTTTCGGACCGCACTCGGGGGAAGTAAAGCCGTTCTAGCAGCGCGGGGGTGCGGGTGAGGCATGCGAGGAACGGGGCCATGAAAGAAGCGTCACCTCCCTGTGAGATGAAGTGTGCGGTGGACGGAAACTCGGGAAGCACTGGCTGATCCACTCCTTCGGGATATACCTCTCGAATACGTGGCCAGCAGGGTGCAATGTGCTTGTTCTTCTCGTGGAATTCATTGTCCTCCCACCCCCGCTGCTCTTGCTGCTGTGTCGCGAGCTCCCGCACCCGCTCCGCCATCCGGTCCTTCAGGTGCTGCAGCTCCGCCAACCGGCTGTCCTCCTCGTCATCGGATGTCAGCACCTCACAGCGAGTTTCATACCACCGCACCTCAAGCGAGTGAAACGGAGGATCGTCATCCAGCGGCAGTTCGTTCAGAGGAATCTCTGGAGTGTAGGCAGCGAGAAAGGCGCGATTTCTTGCTTTGTTCTCCTTCGCTACCTCCAGGGCCCGCCGGTTGGCGTGCTGCTCCAACTCTTCCAGCGTCACAGTCTCCTCCTCCTCTGTCATCTCGTGGACATAAAGAAAACGCTGGGTCTCTAACCCGTGAAACTCCTCATCCGCCGTCAATGACTCCTTCCACACAGCGAGCGGAAGCCCCGCCAGCTCTGGAGCAACGAAAGTTTCCCGCTCTCGAGCGAGGACTGCCTTGGCTAGCTTGGAGACCCGCTCACGCGCCTGTACCTCAAACGTTTCCTCCCGTCGATGCGGGTCGTCGCCGCAGCACGCAAAATGGTTTTCTTCCAAGGCGAGATACGGCGGATCCTGATCGACTCCCACAAACGACAGTGGAACGCCTTCCGGAAAAGGTTCCAAGTAGTGCGTGCGCTCCACCCACAGAAACTGCAGTGCAAGACCCTCAATTGTGGCTCGAAGAACCGAAACAATCTCTCCGGCCGCATCAACCTCGTCGCAGTGTCGCAACCGATGTTCGTTCTCTTGGATGACTGAATTTTCGTTGAGCGGCAGAAAACGAATCGGCACACCGTGAACGACCGGTTTACCGAGGTATGCCGTCCGCTCCTCTTCCAACTGCTTCACCACTGCGGGGAAAACAAACTCATCCACAGCTTGCATCTCTCTCATACGATCCTCTCCTGGAGCGGCATTCGCACATAAATCCTTCACCAACGCGTACAACTCTCGGCTGCGTGCCGCCACCACATCCTCCACTACAACGCCGAGATAACTCTCTCTCAAAAGAGAAGAGAGAGCCGGCGGCGGTGCCTCTACAGCGAGGAGACAATCCAAACGTTCCTTCATCAAACGTTCCACCTCCACTAACGCCGACGGGTCCGCCTCTTCCTTGCCCGCCAGCATACTCAAACGCTTGACCTCCAACTCCACAAACTCATCATCCTCGTCCAGCAGCACATCTTCAAAAAAGACTCGATCACGGCTGCGTAAGAAACCCCTCCTACCTACCCGCTCCCGTCGCGCCAGCTCGTGCGCTCGCTGGTTCAGAGACCTCCGTCGCTCCTCCGTCTCCTCAGCGCTCGCGCCGCCGTGGTGGCGCACAATCTGCGTCACCTCCATCGCACGGTACTGCTCATCCTCGTCCAGAGGCACGAGGCACAGCGGCACGCCTTCCGGCTCTTGGTCTAGCAGGCTGCGCTCCCCCAGCTTCAGCTCTCTCGCCAGCTCACGCACGCGGGAGTTCATCGTCGTCTCCAGCTCCTTCGCCACGCTTTCGTCGTCGGTGTTGAGGATGGCGGATCGCCGGCGTTCGAATAGGGTATTCAACCGTTCGTCGTCCTTGTAGTTGGTGCAGGGTAATGGGACTCCCTCAGGTGTAGGGTCGAGAAATGCAAGGGTTTCTTCTTCCGTACTGGGGGACAGCTCTGCCTTGTGGTGTAGCTGAGTGAGGTGGGCGAGGATTTTCTGTTCTAGAGTGGCAAGGGCTGCGGTATCAGGAATGGGGTATTCCTCGAGTAACGTCAGACGTTCGTCTTCCAATGCACGAAATATTGAATCCTTCTCCAAGTCAAGAGTGGAAAGGTCTAACGCTGGAAGAGCCGCGGTGATAAAGTCTCGTTGTGTCGCCACCCACTGTGCTGCCACGGCCTCGAGGCATGCTTTCACGCGATCTCGAGCAAAAGACACAGCCGATAGGGCTTCTACATTCTCATTGACCTCTTTGGAGCGGCTGGCTTCGGCTGCCCGCTTCACCGAGAGGTACTGCTGTTCCGCTTGCTGGAACTGGGAATTCATGTAGAACCAAACAAAGGAGAGATCCACGGTAGTGGACTGCAGTGGCACAAACTCGGAGCGGTTTTGCAGCTTTACTTTCTTAGCGAGTATCAAGAGTGCGTGATTCATGAGCTGCTCTAGATCCTTTCGCTGCCCCTCCTCTTCACACTCGCAGTAGGCCTTCCACTGTTCAAAAAAGGACGGATCCCGTAAAGGATCCACATCCGTGAGCGGCACCCCTGATGGTGTGGGATTCAAGAAAGGCGCTCTCTGAAGCAGCTGCGCGCTCACCATCTTCGACGCGAGTTCTTTCAGCTCTTCCGCCAGTTCGGCATGACGTGGAGATTCCACGGACGAGTTTCCGTGAAGGAGATCGTCATGACGGTGCTCCAGTCGCACGAAGTCAGCGTTGTCGTCTAGATTGAGCGAGCTCACAGGGACTTCGTAGATCGCCTCTCCAAGAAGGGCACAGCGACGGCGTTCTCGTAGTTCCTTCGCAAGCTGCACAAAACGAGCGGCCATGACAGCCTCTTGAGACTCCCTAGCGGTGAGGCAGCCTTGTGAGTTGCCTTGTTGCTCCTCCTGAGCCAGCAACCGGTAGCGCTCGAGTTCAGCGTCACGGAAAACGTCGTCCTCCTCCAGAGGAACCTCTTTGTGAGAAATATTAGCCACACGCTGCCCCATCACAAGATCACGGTCGACATTCTTGCGCTCCCTCGCCATCTCTCGGATGCGCTGCAGCACTTCCTCCTCCACAGCATGAAGTCGCGCAGCCTTCGGCTCTTCCTCCTCGTCGTAGCCCATCACCTCGACACGCTCCAGCATCAGCCGCTGCACTTCCTCGTCTTCGTTGATACGGAGGAGGTTTACGGGCACGCCGCAGGGGCAGAGCTCCAAAAAGTCGTTTTGTTTCCCTTGAATCACCTGGATGGCCAGCTCGTCCGCTCGCTCATGCATCGCATCCACGAGGCAGCGAATCTTCTGGTGGTTCCGCGAGGGCTCTGGCAGCAACCTCGCGCGCTGCACCTCCATTTGCTTCATTTCGTTATCCTCGTCGACGCGGAGCTCTTCTAACGGAACTCCGCGGTAGAAGGGATGTAAGTACTTTACTCGCTCCGCCGCACTCTTCGCCTCGGCAAGATCCTGGACAGCGGCATGAATCGCTGCATCGACCTCCTCCACGCCAGCCGAGTCGCCATCATTGGCACAGTAACGGCGCTCCAGCTCCAGCGCCAGCAGCGCTTCGGTTTCGTTTAGGGGCAACGCCTTCGGCAGCCAGCCCCGGTACTCCGAATGCAGATAGGCCGACCGCCACTCGTCCAGCAGCTTCGCAGCGGTCGTCACCGCAATGTGATGCAGCTCACTCTCGACGGCGTGAACGTCTTCGAGAGCCGTGGTCGCATAAAGCAGCTCGTGGCGACGGCTTTCCAGCTCGACAAAGGTGGGGTTCTCGTCCAAAGGAAGCTCCTCACGCGGGATGCGGAGATACTCTCGGGAGAGATAGCCCCGATCGCCGCGGAGTTGCTGCAGGGCGAGGGTTTGTGCGCGTTCGTTCAGTTGTACGTTAAGGGAGTGCACGCTCTCCTCCTCTCGGTCAAGGTCTGTGACTCCCATAACACGAAGACGAAGACGTTTTACCTCTGCGGTGTGAAACACATTGTCCTCCTCTAGCCTGAGGGAGGAGAGGCGGACACCGGCCGGCATCGGGTCCAGGAAGAGCTCCCGCTCACGTTCCTTTAGCGCCACCGCCATTTCCTGCGCACACGCCAGCAGCTTCGATTCGTACTCGTCTATCACCAGAAGAGCTGCGGGCTCTTTTCGATGTATGGCACGGAGCTCGTCCTCCAGAGCACTGAATGTGGGATCGGTGTTCAAAGGCAGCAGGTTCAATGGCACGCCGCTGAGTTCATTTGGAAGGAAGTAACGCTCCTCTTCGTGCATGTAAGCAGCCAGTTCCTTCGCAATAGACTCGATCTGGCCAGAGAGGTCATTGATGCGGGTGGCGTTTGCCGTGGGGTCCTCCATTGCCTCACTCAACTCGGTGGCGAAGTGGATCAACTGATCATTGGAAGACAGCGGAATATCGCGAGTAGGAACGCCATAGTACTCCTCTTCCAGAAATGATAACAGCGAGCCAAGGCTCTCTCGGCGTGGACTCTCGGCAAGGCTCTCCTCTTGGTGGAGAAGAGCTGGCTCTTCCGAGACACTCGTACCGTGGCGCACTCTCTCTTCGGAATGGGGCTCCGTGTCCTCATCCACAGACACGTGAGTCTTCACCGAACTGTGGTGCTGCGTGACTTCCTCGCAGGCAGAGAGACTCTTTAGGGGGTCTACCTCCTCTATCACCGCATCCGACAGCGATCGCAAATGATGATCATAATTATCTCCCGTGCCGGTCGGCGTCAGGACGGACTCCTGGGGGAGGCGCTGGCCGTTCAGCAGAACATCCTCCGCGGGGGACTCGAGCAAGCGTACGTGGGACTCCTTGCTGCACACAATCTCAACCTTGCATGGCACGGTCTTCTCCACGCCTGAGGTGTACACGACCGCCAAGGTGTAAGACCCCAGATGAGGCAGATCTACTACAATACCCATGCGGCGAAAGTTAGTGGCCGATGGGGAAGAATACAGTCGGTTTCCTTCCGTGTCGTACAGGTACACCCCAAGATACTCCTCGGTGCACAGCCCTTCACTGCGGTCTGGTGCGGACTTCAGCTGCGTCAGGAGAATATGAGCGTGGGTTCCAGAGTCCACTTCGAAGTCCACACGGGCCCTGGGCTTCTCCAAACTCAAGGAGGTGTGCGCCAGGGCAGGGAGACGGCGGTCCACATCGGTGACACACAGACGAGTAAAGTTAAGATCCTCTGCTTCGTGTGGAGCACACCACCAGGAGAGCTGGAAAAGTCCCGTTTCGTGGTGTGTGCCGCAGGGGACGAGGTAGCACAGCGAGTGAGGTGGAATTTCGAGCTCTTCGCAGACTTCGCGCTGGTTCAGAAACATCCTCTGATTCACTATTCGGTGAGTGTTTCTCGTAATGAGGTACGTGGGGATATTGATGCCGCTGACATTCTGACAGAGCACCGTGCCGCAGTCGACGTACTGAGGAGTGCCATCCTGCAAGGTGTGTAGCAAATGGCGTTGATCGGGTTGACGAATCATAGAGGTCAGCGGAATCGTCTTGTCGGATTTGTTTTCGAGCACATAAATTGGGTTATCGGTCCAGGTGGCCAAATTTGGATTACCCCCACTGAGGCCTTCCGCCCACTCACTGCGAAAGGTCCACCCTTCCTTCTCCCGCACCTCTGCAATGTTTGCCTTTTGAACACTGCAGAACAAGTGCAGGAAATCTTCAGCGCGAATGTTAATGATGTTGGACTCGACAGGAAAGCGGCGTCGGAGATCACGAGTCCATCGGGGGTCCTCAGCATGCATATTGCCGCTGTACACGGAGTCAGGAAAGGGATTGTACAGCTTCACAACCATATCCAGAAGAGAAGAAGGAGCGTTGGTGGCACTCGCAATCTCAATAATGGCGTAGCTGCTGTTAGACTTCAAACCGCACAGGCACGAATTGCCTTCACTACTAGCACCACACGTCGCTCCCAGCGCTATCTGGCCATCTTCCATCGCTTGAGCCATAGAAAGCCAGAAGGAAAGGCGATTTACCGGGCTCGCAGTGGTACTCACTGGGAGATTTACGACACTGCAGCCGCAAAAGTCATGCAATGTCTCCTCCAGCGTGCAGCCTTCCAGGTTTTTGTACAAGGTGTAGAACTTGGCGTAGGCCTTCTCCAGCAGCAGCGGCCACCAGTGGCGGGTGGGGGACTGGCAGAACACGGTCTCCTCCCCGTCCATCGGGATGCGGTCATCGATCTCCACCTTCACCCACTCTCCAAAGCGCTGGAACTGGAACGTGTACCCGCCGTCACGCCGCACGTTCTTAGAGACGAAGCAGTTCCGGATCACTTCCTCGTGGTGGTCCACCAGCGCAGCGACCGCCGTCAGGCAGCTGCACTCCCCTCTCGCTCCAGGGGCGAACTGCTCGCGGCTCAGCTTCTCCGGCAACAGCGGCTGGGTCTTCCCTTCCGGGTACAGGTCACCAATGTGGATCCACGGGCTCGATGTCACGCTGCGGTTGTCCACGTAGAAGCGCTTGTCCTCAAACGGAAGAGGACCATCCTTCGGTTCCATCACCTCGGAGCGGCGCAGTGGGATGGGGTCGTAGTCGATGGCAGTAGCAGGTGCTGGTTTCAGGCGAATGTCGCCTTCCTCCACGACTTCCTGCTCCTCTGGCAGCATCACAGCGTCTTCGGGAGGCTCCACCATGTGGAGATGGCTCGTCTTTGTTGCCACAAGAGTCAGTGTGGCGGGCACGTCGCCTTTGCTACGCGGGCAGGTCACAGAAAGGGCGTAGCGACCAGTTCGAGGAAGGTGTTCAATGATGCTGGTCTCACGAAAGTTCGTTGCGGCGTGAACCCCAGCTATCTTCTTATCGGCATCGTCATAGAGATAAATGCCCAAGTAGTCCTGAGCAATGGCATCGCCTCCGGACTTGGAGCCCGCGTGGGGCAGCGTCTGGCGCATCAAAATATGCACATCCGTCGGCTCCTCCACGTAGAAGTCTAAGCGGTCCTTCGTCCGCATCATCAGTTCGACCTCCTCTACGACAGGGTGGCGCCACGTCATGCCAGGTATATGAAGGTGTTCGATGGACAGTCCATTGTAGTTCCGATGCCGCGTCTTGTACACCGCGACAGAGAAGTCCCCTTCCACTCCACGTTTCAGACAGCACGGTCCCAAGGAGCACAAGGATCGTGGCGGGATTACAATAGTGCAGGCGAGTTCTCTAGAGTTCACAAATAGACTCTTATAAATCGTTCGGTGATTGTTGCCTGTCACAAAATATGTCTTGATGGGCGTAGTGTTCTTGCACACGTTCTGCGCTAGAACTAAACCACACTGGAGATACTCTGGTTCGCTATGCACGTGACGTTGATCAGGTTGTTTGAGTACAAACATAAGCGGCATAGGCTCTTTGCTTTTATTTTCAATGCTCAGCAGCGGGTTCTTCCGCCACGACGTCCACGTGGGATTCCCGCCTGCGGACTCGCCGCGCCACTCTCCATCGAAATAGAGAACTTCCTTCTCTAATCCCGTGGTGTAGCAAATCTGGATGGAGGACACGGCGCGAAGAAACACCGGCAGCGGCATGAACACCAAGTGCTTCTCCTCGACGTGGTACTTCTCACGCTGGCGTAGCGTCCAGGCGCCATCTCTAGGATTGAGCGGTCCGATGTAAGCAAACTCGTCGTCTTCGAAGGGGTTGTACAGCTCCACCACCACATCGTTGGCCAACGACGAACCACTCAGAGAGAACACCTGCAGTACACCGTACTGCTGTGACGGCTGCAGCCCCACCTTCTCTAAGCCATCCTCCTTTGTCAGCACGGAAGTTACAATTTCACCGGTTTCAATCTTTTGTGCCAACTCAAGCCAGTAGGGGCCTTCAGACATTTGAAAGGAAGTGGACTTCGAAAACTTCTCCTCCATCGGGATATTGAGCACGGGATTGCCCGTCATGTCATGGAACGTCTCCTGCAGCGTGCAGCCCTCCAGGTGGTCGTACGCCGTGTAGAACTTGGCGTAGGCCTTCTCCAGCAGCAGCGGCCACCAGTGGTGCGTGGGGGAGCGGATGTACAGCACCTCACCGTCTTCCAGAGCAATCGTATCGTCTATCTCTACCTGGACCCAGCTCTTGTTCCGGAAGAACTGAAAGACGTATCGGCCGTCCTGGCGCACTTCTTTCGTCACAAAACAGCGACGAATTAAATGCGGCACTCGAACCAGTGTCGACAGCGCAGAAAGCATGAAGCACTCGTAGTGTTCACCTTGAGCGAAGTGTTCGATGCTCAACGTGTCGGGAAGCAGCGGCTGCTGAGCTCCGGAAGGGTAAATATCTCGGATAGACACCCATTCATTCGCAATGTGTTTGTTGTTCTCACGGAACACCTTGTCTCTGTAGAGTAACGTACTATCTGCAACATCACTAGGAAGAACCATCGTGGACGTCGTCGTCGGCATTGGCCTAACTGCGCTCACGAGATATACTATACACGATAATGGTATACAATGTACACGTGGTGGCTAGAGATGAAGAAAAACGATAAATATCGAGACTCGTTTCGTAATTGTTTTCGGTTTGAACGAGTATATATTCGTGCGTATTTTTTGTACCTTTCAATGATGTGCTCTGGATTGCTTTTGCGTTAATCAGTAAGTCAATCGAGTAGAGCAGGAATTCGAGAAGGAACGACGTAAAAGTAATAGTAATAAAATATCAATACAAATCCAAACTATAAACAAAAAGAGCCCAATACACCTAAAAATGTAGAAATGGAGAATATACGATACAGAAATATCTGTATACTATGAATATATGGAATAAAATAACAATCGATGACGCTCTATGTGAGCAATAATCCGTGAAGTGCGGAGAATGAGCAACAATGTGTACTATTGAACTTTCACTTCTTTACCGCCGCACAATCCGCATCCACAGTCGGGTAGTGTGGCTTCGGTTGATTATTGCAGCAAGATTAATGAATATTCTATGATCCGCTGCCAAGAACACACTGCTAAAATACAGTAAGAATGCAATGCAGCAGAAGTAAGTGTGCAGGAGGGTAACAGATGAGGCGCACAGCACACGTGTGAGTACGAGTAGTGTGAGTACCAAAGAGATATATATCCGTGTGATGTGGGTGCCGCGTTCCAACGATTGTGAATATCTATCTTGTCTACTGAGGGAAGAAGACAGGGATACTACTAAATAAAAAGGAAAAAGGCGTAAAGTGGGAGTTGCTAGAAATCCCTACGTCTCTTAAGAAGGTAAATAGGAAAAAGGGAGAAAGTAAACTTCGTTTCGTTGTAATCTTTCAACGACACGCAAAAAGTTAAATAAGTCAAGTCATTGACAAATGAATCAATGGAAGAGTATGGCTTCTTTTTTTTCGGTTTTGTGGTTAATAAACTTCATATTCTTCACTCTTTTTTTCTCTGTTTCCGGTGGAGAAGCATCGAACTCCCCTTATCGATTCCTCCCGACGACTTCACTACTCTTGAAACAGGCGTCGTGAGTGGAGCTCCTCTCCGCCTTCGGGACGGGGGTCGCCTGCCGAAATAGAGGGCGGTGAGGGGGGCTGCAGCACCACCCCTGTAAGGGGTCGTAAGAACTCCCGTTCACCCTTGCGAACCAGAGAGTAGCCCTCGTCCCGCCACGCCACGAACACCCTCACCGAGTCGTGAGGGGTGAGCGGCTCTGCGGGGGGTTGAATCTCCATCAGCTCCGCCGCCTCCTTCACCTCATTGGGCTCCATCACGCCCAGCACACTGCTAGTACGCAAGAGGGAGGGCTCGGAGCGTATGCGCACCCCTCGATCACTGCCCACTACCGTATACAGCCGTGGCGCGGCGGAGTGGAAGGTGAGGGAGAGCGCGCGCATCACAGGAGAGCGGACGTCCGGCAAGTGCTCCTCTGGTTCTCCGGAAGCGACGTCGTTGCACATTCCAGAGAGCAAAGTCGTTCGGATTAGTCGGCATCCATGACACACTTCAATCCCGCTTACGTCCTTCAAATACTCTGTTGGTGGGCATGGCGCCACCCGCGTCGCGCTCGGGCCGTCCTCCACGGTCTTCTCTTCCCTCATCGGACTCGTCACCGTACTGCTGGGAATGCTGGACACCTTTACCCAGCCCCACAGTCGACGGCCCCGTGTTTCCATCAGAAAAGGCTTCGCTGGGTTCAGGTCAACGCCTCCTCGTGTCCTTTTTTCTGTTCTTCGCTTGGAGCGCGGTGTCGGGTCGGGGTCTGACAGATGGCTCTGGGCCGCGTGATACACGTAGGCATACGTGTCCTGCGTCCCTTCGTTCAAGTGGACCGTGGTTTGAAGCCCCACGGCCTCCACGACCAGCTGGGGGGGTAGACGCCCCACCACTGCACTCCCCGCGAACGGTGCCTCCAGCACGGGCTCGGAAGAACGCTTCTCGGAGGCCGCCACCACGAAATAGTGGGAGTACGGCGTCACCTCCGACAGCAAGCCCATGGAGCCGTCCCTCCACTGTATGTAGCGTCCGTTAGCGGAAAGCGCCACCGCTTCCTTCACCTGGCCGGGCTCCAGTCGGTCCTGCGGCTCCCCTCCATCACTTCCGCGTGAGGAATCGACGTCGCTGCGGCTGCTCTCCTCGCCATCCATGTCCTCCTCACCGCCTTCCGCCTCCACCAACGTCGCACTTCGATGGCGCTTCCGACCTGGACGACGAATGCAGGCACGAAGCAACTTCTGGGAAGCCTTGGAAGGCCTCCGCAGTAAACCCGCAGCTTCGCTGGCGATGGAGGGCTTCAGCTCGAACCAGCGGTGAAGCAGTAGCGGGCGCATCAGCGGAACGTTTGGCGAGAACGGAAAGCCAATCGACTTGCCGTGAAGCCGCACCGAGACACATCTCGCTGGAAACCCACATGCGGGGGTGCGAACGCTGTCGTCGAAGGTGTCCCCTGGGATATGGATGAGGGAAAGAGGCCTTCTCGGACTACGCGGTGCTGTGGGGCTGGTGGGCGGGACCTCTCCTATGTTGGGGAAACGACTCGCAGGCGACACGGAAGAAGAAAAACTGCTCTGAGGCTGCGGGCCGGGTGGAGAACACACCGGAGACGAGGTCGGACAGTCGGTGCGAGTGTGGCGTGTGGTGGGGCAGCAGCTCATCGCGGTCTTCTCTTCAAACATCACCTGTGCCGCTTCTAGGGTCTCACTCGTACAAACCGTGAGCAGCACGCTCGTCCCGCCTTCAATGCGCCAACGCTGTGGGACCTGCATCCGAAGCACCTCCTCACTAACTTTAGGCGAGGACCGTGCAGGGAAGTCAAAAGGAAAGCTGGTCAACACCAAAGGAGGGCACGCGCTGTACACAAGATCACCAGCCAGACGGTGCGGATGCGGAACCATACGAACCAACACCAGCCCCAGACCCGAGCCTCCCTCCACTGAATGCGTCGACGTGGTGGTGGAAGGAGCTCCTTCTTGCGCATCACTCGCTGTGGGCACGGAGAAGGAGAGTTGGATGCTGTGAATGACCGTTGTCCGATCCACGTAGAAAGAGCTTACTGCCTCCTTGCTCTCCCAGCAGAAGGCTGTGGTGGGGCGAAGATCGTGCATCGGCAGCACGTTATTAGACTTGTAGGATTGGAAGCGCGTACGAACCACTGACGTCACCTTTCTCTTCTCAGATCCGCTACGGTGTGTGTCCACAAAACAGGAAAACGAAGACTAACGGTAGTTAAAAAGGAGCAATCGATGTAAAACGAGATGATGCCGCCTCAACAGTCATCGATATGAAACTGGAACGTTGTTAAACCGGATTCGTCCTGAGGTGTTGGATGGCTAATGCGAAAGACGTCCACGTCTCCTAATAAAATATATATTTTTTTTCTTTTTAAAAGGGATAGAACAAAATGTATAGATTAGGGCGAAAAAGAATTCATTCATTCATTAAAAAATACAAAAATATATCCACACATTTCTCACAGCGATTAAAAGTACACCATCCTTCATTGGAGTCACATAGAAAATCAAGATTATATTTTTTTCTTAACTACCTCTGATGTGTCGCATCAACAAGAACAGCAACACAGAAAACACGAAAAAAAAAAAAAGAAGAAGAAAAGAATTGGTTTCGGGTCTGTCTTGACCGGAGTCAGATGAGGCTCGGACTTCATTCACACTCGCAGTCCGCTGCATCATTGACAGTACTCGTTTATTCTCTTACAAATTCTTATTTTCTCCGCTTTGGTTCTTTGTTTTCTTTTCTTTGTGTGTGTGCGGCTCGATAATGAAGCAAAAATGTGTGGCCATTATTGTCATTGGTGTGGAGGATCAGAAAGATGGTGTGGCTCACCGGCAAGGTGAGTTCCATCGACCGAGCGTTCCTCCCCCACGAGCCACGCTCTTCAGTGGTGTTGTTCATTAACCGTGAGATTACCATTGTTCTTAGAAATCATAATTTAAAAGAAAAAAAAAAGAAAACGTAAACCAATCATTGTGCGAGGGGAAAGTAAAACGATAGAGATCGCCACATTACTTGTCCGTAATGAAAGTAAGAGCGTTTACGTTTGTAGGCGGGGAAGTATACACGATAACAAAGAAATGAGGGTATCCCTGAGAAAAGGAAAAGAAAAATTTCTGTTTTGTAGCTTCGCAAGACTCCCTCTTTAAAGGGTAAATGTCCGTAGCACAGAAAGTGACACACGACTACCTGTTTTGTTGGCCATCGACTCACTTCTGGCACGCCTCCTTCATCAAAGTCAGTTCCACGCCTCCATAAAGCACATAAAAAGACAGAAAAGGAAGAGAAAAAGAATGTGTCAAACAAAAAAAAGGGCGAAAGAAAAGTGAAACATATAATTGGGAGGTCGAGGCGACAAATCCAATACAGAGGACGCCACCAAACCTTTCCAGTCTCCTGACATGCATCCGCAGACAAAGACAGGAAGAAGGAAGACAAAAAAGGTACGCTAGGATGCATAAAATATACGAGCGTCAGATAACAAAAGAGTGATGCTCCATTACTCACATCCGAGGGGAAAAAGTCCCGAAGCCCTCGACCTCTTCCCATAAGACACACATCCACATCCACAAAACGAATGGCACTGCACCATTCACCTCACGGGAGGAACACGTTGTAATGGTGTTCGTCTTCTCTGGCACTCTGGTTGTTTTCATCTTTCCTTGCACGAATGAAGCTTTTCTTTTTTTGTATTCCTCTTCATTTTTCCTCTTTCCCTTTTCTTTCCCACCAATCTCTCGAAGACGAAGCATCTGCTTCAGATATTATTCTTTACGTTTTCCGCTGGCTCCTCTTCGTCATGGCCGGAAGGCATGCGGTGCATGTAGTCCGCGTTGCGGTCCACAGGGGTCATCAAGTTGGTGCCGATGGGGGAGATGGCCACCGTTTCGCCCACCGGAAGAGGGTTGGGAACGGGGTCCAACGTCCACTTTCCGTGCTTCTTGAGTCGGAGCACGTGGGAGTGGTGGCGGATCACGGTGCTTCGGTGGGTGATGGAGATCATGCGGATGTTCTGGCGGCGGATGTTGGTGATGACCTCCTGCTCAAACTCATCCATCATGGAAGTGGACTCGTCCAGGATGGCCACCACCGTTTCATTTTCCACCTTGGAGTTCAGTTTGTAGAAGAATATCCGAGCCAGGCTCACACGCTGCTTCTGCCCGCCACTCAGCCGAGTCCAATCGAAGCTCGTGTCCGCCGTGCTGTGGTGAAGCCCCATCACAGCGCTGTCGTAGCCCCCGGCGACCTCAATCACACTCTGCGCGCCGGCCAGCCGCACCGCCTCCTTGACATGCTCCACAACCCGTTCATCCGGGTCCGGGACGGCCTCCATAGGAAAGCAGATCTGCTCGTAGAGCGTGCACTCCGGGGCCATGTAGGTGTGCTGCGGCGCCACGAGGAACTTGACGGATTTGTCGACCATCAGGCTGCCGCTGCTGGGAAACCACAGCCCGGTGATCATGCGAACAATAGAGGTCTTGCCGGTGCCATTCTCTCCGGAGATGACCCAGTCCTGATCACTCATCATCTTGGCGGTCATCTTCCGGAGCAGTACCACATCTGACGGCGACAGCAGTGTGACGTTCTCCATGCTGAACAGAGGAAACACCTCCAATGTGGCGGCGTGGGGCGACTCTTGGCGAGGCGAGTAGACCCGAGGGGAGGACGGCGAGGTCGCGCCCTTCGTTAAGACGCGGTCGCGATCCACCGCAGCAGGGCCGTTGTGAATGAACGTGCCGGCGGCAATGCTGCGCAGTGTGCTGTCAAACTCCCACATCCTCACGGAGAACTCCGTCAGGTGCGACAGCTCCCGGAAGTTCACAACGAAGTTCTTCACACTGCAGTTCAGACCCTCAATGTACTGCACCTGCAGCAGCACGTCGTTCACGGAGCGCTTGTAGTAGCCCCTTTCAGCTGCCGTGAAGGCCACTACATTCGCCACGATGGTCAGGAAGGAGGAGAGCACCGTCTCGAGCATGTTGAAGTGCCCGGAGGCCAGCGCCATGTGATCCAGCGACGTCTTCAGTTTCGCGAGAGTGCGGTTGAGGCACATGAGGGTGTGCGGCCCGCCATTGTGCAGTGCGATGTTCTCTACATTATCCATGGTGCTCGTTAGCATACGACGGTAGCTATCGACGCGGTGCAGGAGCAGGGAGTGCACACGACCGAATGCTGGAGCGATGTGCTGAAGAATCAGCACGGAGAGCGTCACCACCACGCCAACGAGGGTGGCCGACCAGGCTCCGGACTGCTGGACCAAGGCGTAACCAGAGATGATGCACTCCAGTCCAGGAAGAATGAAGTAGTACGGCAGTTCCGCAAAATGTTCGGCGAATTCACCGCAGTAAGAGCTAATCACGGAGTCCGCACGCTCGAGACGGTCATCCAGCACGGTGGACTGGTAGTACACGAGCTGATTGAAGAAGCGGCGCTGAAAGTCGCGGGAGAGGCGCTCCCGGTAGCAGCCAATGAGCCACGGGCGGATCCACTGAATCGCACCACTGCACAGGCCCTCCAGCAAAGAAACGGAGCACCGGACCACAATACCGCGAGTGAAGTTTTCTAAGCGCTGGCTCGACTCCCCGCTGAGCATGGTGGAGAGCACGCGACTGTTCACCCGCTGAGCCCACACCCGTAGAATGGCGTTTATCGCAAAGAGGGAGATAAAGACAAGCGAGCCGAAGAATTCTCTGCATTTCCATGTAGGGAGGCATATCTTAGACACCTGAAAAAAGCTATGGTACAGTTTTTTGGAGATTTTTGTATCGTCTTCGCAGTGCACAGAAGCCAGCTCTCTTCCGTACTTCCGAAGGAGGTAGCGCTGAAAGACAAGAGTCACCACCGAAACGCTGGATGTGATGATGAAGCCCACGCGCTCCGTGGAGGGGACTCCTTGGCCAGACAAGAGGGCAGAAATTACATCCTGTGCCTTTTGGACACTGGTGGTCGCCGCAGGAGTGGTGGACATAGCGGCCTAATTCCGGGTGAGAAGAGGTTCTTTTAAATATAGGGATGTGTGTGGGTGTCCTTTTCTCAACTCAAAGGAGACAAAAAATAATATATGATTCTCAAAGTCTCAATAACCCAAAAGAAGTGCTTCTTCGAGCACAAAAAAAAAAAAAAAAATAGCTAAAAAGATTAGGAAGAGGGGGGTGAAGTAACTTTGTGGTGGCCAAATGAATATGTCGGCCTTGCGCAATCCTCCCTTTCGCTAGCTCTACTTTTAAAAAAATAATTAAATAATAGTTGACAGACCTTTTTCTGTCGATCTATGACTATTAGCAAGCAATAAATAGAAAAGAGAAAAATCGTTTCTGAGGCAGTGGTCATCTGCAGCAAGCGCGTTGCTGAAAAAGCGAAAATCAACACATTAATTTTTATTATTTTATATTTTTTTTCGGGGGGTTGTTCGGATTTTCGATCGTTTTCAATGTAACTACTCAACTGTTCCGCTGAAATCGACCAACATTAGTTGTTTAAAGAAGGAAGTAATTCCATAAGGCATCACCAGTAACGAGGAGATGTGCTTGTACTGCGAGGCAATGGATGTGGCCTCCAGCCACCTACTGCACTCATCTTACACATTCCGAAACAGGGGGGCGTAAAAACGTGAAGCAGAAAAGAAGAGTGAGACAGTTCAACGAAGCAGAGAGGAAAGCGAGCAAAAAAAAAAAAAGGAAGACGATTGAAAGACAGCAGAAAACAGACGTAAAGATTCTTCTTCTCCGCCTCAGCAGCACTCGGTAGAGCGGATCTTGAATGAGCAGTGATCGGTTCCGCTGCTGGCCACCGTGTCGCTGCTCGTTACAGAGGAGACGCTGTGCGAAAAGAAGGCCCCATCGGCGCCGTCATTCGAGTGGGACAAGCCCAGCTTCTTCGCACTAGCGGCAGTACCCTCGAGGGAACCCGTGGGTGGGCTGCTGCTCAGCGCCGCCTTCACGAACGGTGCCGAAGAGAGAGGAGAGGAGTCCGCGACGGAGGCCCCGGAGCTCTCTGTCTTGAGGCTCTTCTTCGTGCTGCAGCTCCTGGTGCGAGACTTGGCGCGTTTCTTCTTTTGAATTCCAGTCGTCTTTCTCTTCTTGTCCTTCTCCTTGTCGTTTTCGGCGTTGGTTTTAGACTTTTTGGTGACGGCCTCGCTGCTAATAGTGTGGCGAGCTGCATTGGCATTGCTGATGGATTCCTTCGCCAGCGGAGAGGTCAGTGCGTCGATGAGCTGAATCCGGCGCTTGTTCTCCACCCTCGCATCGCCATCAATTTCATCCAAGTCCGCGTAGCACATCCTCACGCTGCGGTTCCCAGCGATATCCGTGGACGATGCCTTGTTGTACTGCTCCGACATGAGCGGCAGCAGGCGTACGTAGCGGAGGAGAAAGGTGTTGAGCTCCTCGTACTTCTTGCAGTCCTTCGCGATGGCCTCCGCAATCTCGTCAGGGGTCTCCGCAGTCGACGCGGGGGCTTTGCGAGACTTCTCCTCCACATCGGCGTCGACATTCAGCGGTGCACCGCCATTCATCCCGTCAGTGGTGCTTGTGGTCTCCTCCTGAGGGGTGAAGGTGCTTTCAGTGAGCAGGCTCGGCTCTTCCCGTACCGCGTTCAGATCCACAGGCGGCGGGGCGGCGTTCCGGTTGGAGGAGGGGGATTTCGACTTGTTTCTCAAGCGCTTCGGTATGAAGCTGCTGAGCTTCACCGCCACGAATCTCCAGCAGGGCTGCCGGAAACACGGGGTTTGGTGACTAAACGTGAGCCCGAGGCGGATATCGCTCAGCTTGTGACCCAGTACTTCGTAGTGATGCTTGTAATCCATCACCAAATCAGTGAGAGAAGTGTAGGTCATGGGCTTATACATGAGGGTAGATTTTCGGCTCAGCCCAATGGCACCGAAGCGCGGGGTTGGGCAGGGAATGTAGAGTACCAGCACAATGTGACTGTAATACTTCGAACCGACCCACGAGCCGAAGGAGAGCGGTATGCGATGAATCGGCTCTACCTGCTGAGTGAGGTAAAGTCCCACAAAGGTGGCCTCTAAGCAGCGAATCGGTAGTGCTTCTGCGAGCGCCTCCTTCCCTGTGCTGATGATGTTCTCCAGCGTGCGATGCTTCTCCAGGCAAAAGAAGGTGTGCGGCAGGTGGTTGTACGACAAACTGTTGAGTTCCTGCTGAATAAAAGGGACCTGCTCCACCGCTGGAAGGTTGCGTGGGATGCGGTTCTCATCCGGGCGAGGGGGGTCCGGCAAGTTCTTCGCTCCCGTAAAGGGGTTTTTCTTCGCCGTCAGCTCAATGATAGACAAGGTTCGGCCCGAAGTCGTAGAACTCATGGTGATAGTAATAATACACCGCACAACAATAACAATGAAGAATGAAGAGGAGGGTAAAAATAAAATAAAAAAATTGTTTGTTAAAGCGTGTGTTGTAAAGGTGTTGTACAAATGAGGAATACCGAAAGAACCCTAGAAAAACTGGAGCTCGAACAAAAGTCTTATTGTAGCACTCCAAAGGAGCTATGGTGATACGGTTCAAAGTGTGGCAGTGTGTGGAGAAGCTTACGGGAAACTTACAGGAAAAGAATCGCTGGTTCGAAGATGAACGTCAGCAGTATTAATACAGAGAAGCCAAAAAAATAGCAGTTATAAAATTTAACTCACGGAAAACGTATTGAGGGATAAGCAAAAAGTATGTGTGAGGAGTATTTGCTTCTTAGAGTAGTTTACATATACGCTGGAGGGATCTGGAAAGACCTGTTACTGTATGGATGTATTTTATGAAGATGATCGTCTCTTCTTTCACTCAACGAAAGAGAACTGTTTCGACAAAACACGAGTCGGTGCCTTTCTTTTCTTTTGGACGAAAGAGCTGAAAATTAGCCATTAATTAGTGTGTTCAGAATTAAATTTATACCACACAAGAAGAGAGAAGAAAAAAAAAAAAGAAGAAGTGATGATGGGAATGTTTTGTGCTAACTGCGCAGACGTCATTAATATTTTACCGCATTATCATTCATCCACTCGCTTCAAAGAGCATCCACAAAAACTTTTTTTTATATATACTTTTATTTTAAAGTGTCGTCGTGCCTAGTTTTGTCACCCTTTTTCTTTTTAGGGATGCAAATACACACGCGAGCATTAAACGTTCAGAACAGATGTACTTCCGTTCCTATAATCCACACCACAGTGGATTCTACCATGAGAAGGAAGAAAAAGCGCTTTTTTTTTCTTCTTTGCGGTTTGACTCTTTCCTTCTTTTTTTTTAGAGGTACCACTCCAACTTGTCCGAGTCGTGCTCCTTCTTTCGGAACCACTCATATTCCCCAAACTGACGGTCAAAGGTACCAGACTGCAGAGAGAGAAGACGCAGCGTGAAGCGAGGTCCCATTTCTTGCAACCGAACTTCTTCTAAGCTATCAAAGATGTACCGATGTGTGCGCAGAAAGATGTAATCACGCTGGTTGTGAAAAGTTGCCACCGCACGTCCAGCGTAATCGCGAGTGGCGGGGAACAAGCACTCTAGCATTCGAGAAATCCGTCGGCCAAGACGCGTGTCAAAGTTCTTGAAGATGAGCTCCGGGTAGTGTTCGGTTCTTGGGGCGGGATCATCCAGCTGATCGTGCGTTAAAAAGTTAGACACTCGAAAAGTTGCTGTGGGGCCTTCTGGAAGATGTGAGACGATGAGATTATACGGTTGTTTCAGTCGGTCTGTGATGACCATCAGATCCGTAAACTCTCGGTTGATACAGAACTGTGTGATTTCCTTTAAGGTGTAAGACTTTCGAGGGCGATAGACGGCGTTCGGAAACAGCCACATCACCTCCTTCACCATCTGCTTGGAGCGGAAACTTGGATGCTCTCCAGTGGTGATGAGCACCTTGGGGTTCCGCTTCGTCTCAAAGAATTTAGAGAACTCGTCATCGGCCTCGTCCTTCTCAATCTCAGGGTCCTTCTTTTCTACAATGGTGATGTCCGACAGGCGCAACCGCTCCTGCGTTTTAGGGATGGGTTTCGCCGGGGCCTTGTCTTTGAGGACGCGGCGCTCCTTCTCCCGAGCCTCGCGTCGGACTCGCTTCGTGTCCTTGCGCTGCTTCTGAATCTCCGTGTACAGCTCCGACTTCACGGAGGGCTGGCTTGTGTTCCGATACCGCTCCACCAGCGCGGGATCGACTTCTGTGGCCCGGCTATGGAGGTCATGCTTTGCTTTGACGGGGGGCCGGCTGCTCTTCTTGCTGCGAGCGCCGCGTCCCATGTGGGCAAGACTAAGAACAGCAATACTGTATAGATGTACGCCCAAGTAAAGGCTTCTATCCGATTCGCTGTAAGAAAAAGAACCCCACAATGCACCGGTGAACTCACTCTATACTAGACAGCTGATGCAGAAATGAAAAAATGTACTATATACGCCGGAAAAAGAAAAGAAGAAAAATAATTTGAACGTCTAATCCTAAGCGTGTTCATGGTTGCTTCGTCCAACGTTCAGCAGTTCTTCAATCCACTTTATTTTATTTTTTTATTTCTCTGAACAGAACGCTTTAAACCTCAAAATATATAGAGAGAGAGTTTCCATTCATTCTCGAAGCTCGTACCGCTTAGACCGGTATTCCGCATGCTCCTTCAGCACCGCCTTAATCACTGGTTCAAAATTTGGCGAGGACTTGTACAGCTGCAGCGATGGATGACCGATGAGCTCCGCTTTGCTGAGGGGGCGCTGGGACAAAACCTTGATCACCGTGGACTCCACCGCCATTCGGAGTTCCGCTCCGACTAAAGTGCATTTCGGTCCGTCTCCTGCGCCACGGTCTGCTGTGCTGAGGGGCGAGGCCGCCGTGCTGGTGGAGCCGCTCGCGACGCGGTTCAGCGCCTCCTGCCGCAGCGCTTCCTCCGTCTGGCGCTCTAAAAGCTCATCCCGACGCCGTTTCATGCCTGCGAGCACCTCGTGGCGACCCTCACAGCCGCCCTCCACACCGGACCCGTGGAAGATCACAAAGGGGTTGTGGTCTGCCTTCACACGAAATGCCTGCACAGCGACCGAAGTGTCGGAGGGGGGGAAGGGAAGCGGTTGACAGCTACAGCAGGACCGCCACGCCAACGACTCATCCGTCACAGGGCTTAAAAAGTACGTCCGCACCGCCCGCTCCAGCTCCTCGTCCGTCGGCGCCAGAGACGTCGCGGATATGGGGCGAGCCAGCACGCGAAGCAAACCCCGCAGCAGTGCTTCCGAGAGCGTCATATACAGCTGCTTCTCCAGCTCACCGACCTGAACGGGGGTGAGCACGCGTTCCAGCACGCCCTGCGGCTCCTGAACGAGAGTGTACCCTGGCACGGTGCGGCTCCGCCCGAGGGCATCCTTCTCGGCCTTGAGAAAGAGAAGGAGAAGCGAGTGCTGGTGCAGCACGGTGGCGTACACCCCCACTTGCAGGCGGACACACCGCTGCTTCTCCTTCGCCCGGTGCAAGCGCGTGGCGAGGTGCTCCTCCCCTGTGGCCCGGTCGGTGCCATGCGACTCCGGCGTCATTCCCCAGCTCCGCAGCATCTCCTGCACCGTCCCCATCATTGGACGGCCCTCCACCAACCGGCAGCGATGGAGGCGAGCCAGCTGCCGCCACTCGTCGCGGCGGTCCGGCACCTCCGCCGCGCGGCCCGGCACCTGCAGCAGCCCCACGAGCTGCGTGACGGCCTTGGCGGTGAGCGGTAAATCCACCACCTCTGCTGACGAGAGGAGGCGACGCGAGGGCTGCAGCCGATACAGCGGTGTCCCCGCGACGCCACACGAGGGGCACTGCCTCCACACACCGCTCGATACCGGCGACGGCATCGCCACGTACGGTGTCAGGACCCCCGAAACAGTTGCCGGCGCGAAGGTGTAGAGGCCCGGCAGCGTCGCCTCCTGTCGGAGCAGCTGTATCGCCTGCTTCAGCTCTGCCACGGACTGCCGCACCGCCTCCGACGGGTCCGTCACCTCCTTCAGTACGGCCACCACGTTGCCAGCGTCCTCCAGTAAGCTCGCTGCTGGCCAAAAGGAGGGGTCCGCTGGGCACGTCAGCCACTGCTGCAGTCGATCCTCCTCTCGGAGAAGGCGACGCGCCGCCTCCAGTCGCTGAAGGTGTTGCTCGTGTGTTCGGCGTAGGGCGGGGCTCAGCGAGTCGCTCTTGAGCAGCTCGTGACGCTCTTCTTCATCGAGCAGGTGCAGGTGAAGTGTTGTTGTCTGCTTCGCCACGCTCGAACTCGAGGAGGAAGGAGACGCGAGAAAGACCTCCTTCTGGATGATTTCAGATCCGCCGTACAGCACTGCTTCCTGAAAGTCCGGTGGGAGAAGCAGCGTAGCGTAGTCCGACATGATTGCAGTCCCACAGGACAAGAAGACCGGATATATTCTTTTTTAGAATGCAGGTAGAAACTCCTCGTTACAGGGAAGGCGACGCGACCACAAGCAGCGAAGCGTGGGGAATGAAGGGCAGAGTACCCAGCAGCGTTTCTCTTCTATTTCTATCTTTTCTGTGGTTTAAAAACAAAAGAAAAACGAACGGAAAGGAAAGGAAAGGAAAGAAAAGGAGAACCAAATGAAAATGAGACTAAGTTGTAGTTCTTTTCAAACAGCGCTGCAAAACAGCTGCAGACGAAAAAACAGGTCATGGAGCGGCATCATCAAATCGCAGGTGCACTATCTTTGTACTATTCTGGTCAGTAACAGTAGTGTCTCCAGCCTACCTAAATGTCATTGATATTTTCTTTTTCAAGGCATACCTCTTCTACGAGAAGGACCTTTCCGTTGAAAGTCCATCAACGCCGAAGATCAGCAGCTGCCGCGGCTCCTTTCTGTGCTGTTCGACAGTCATCATAAATACCGCTTCATTTCGAAAACACGCAGCAGAAGATAATTGATTTTATTTTTCCAGTAAAGAGAAAAACGGAAAAAAAAAAAATCGATTGTGCTCTTGGGTGTATCTGAGGGGAGTAAATTGGTCTTTAGAGAACAACAACGCAGTAAAAGAGATTTATAGCGAAACAACATAAGGGGGCGAAAAAACAATGAAAAGAGTGAGGTTTTATAGTTCTATAAATACTATAATCATGGTTTAAATATAAAAATTTTCAGTGTACCGTAAACTGTTAAAAATGTTGATTTCAAGTACACTTTTGATTGGTTCATTTATGTATTTCTTCTCTAAAGGGGTACAAATTTAGAAAGAAAGAGAAACAGAAGTGGGGTCTAATGAAACACAAAAAAGAAAATTAAGATGGGGAAAAACTGTGTTGTGTAAGACGTGTACGATCTAGTGGAGATGATCTAAAGAAACTGTATTGGGGGGTATCGGCATCCTATCCGCATCAAAAAGAAAGTCAGCATCGCATTCGCGCGCCTAGTGTTTTCTGGCAATGGAGGCGGGGAGTGCGAGATTCGGCTGATGGTTATTCCGCTTCCCCCGACCCGTCGTCAGCCCGCCCGCGTTCTGCAGCAGGGCGTCAAACTGCCCGGGGCTCACAAAGGCGGCGTTGAAGAAGACATCCATCGGATCCGCCCCGCGGTGGGGCGCTGGGGCAGCGGAGCGGGACCGCGACGTGTTCCGCCGCTGGCGTGCAGTGGCCGGGGCGGCATTGGAGAAGAAGTCGTCGGGATCAGGGTCGGCGGGGGGGACGGGGGTGACGCCCCGGCTGAACGAGTTCGAGGCCGCACGGCGAAGGAGGGCCGGCATGCCGGGAAGCGCGGAGGCGGTCGGACGTCGACGGCCTCGTCGTCCTCCTCCGCGTGGGCCGTCCAGCGAGCCGTTGAGCAGCGGGTCGGTTTCCTCTGCCTCCCGACCCCAGTCCGCATCCTGCGGAGGCGCAGCGACGAGGGGGGGAGGCAGAAAGGGGTCCACCGGGCGGCGTCGCGGCAGCTGCACCGGCCGCTGTGGCTCCTTCCACTCGTCCTCCGCCGCACTGCCCTCCGAGTCCGACAAGTCCGGTACCACGCTCATCTCCCGGCGCGAAAGCGAAGCGCTCGTCCCCTTCCGGCCCTTGCTTTGGCTTCGGCCCGCGCTCCGGTGCGGCGGTGTGCCGCGACGCCGGCCCACCAGCATCGCCTGCTCGGAAGAGGCCAGTGGGACGCTGGGGCCGCGACCGCGCCGAGCAGCAGCGGGTGCCACGCCGGCCCCTCGATCGGCACGCCGACGCTTGGCACCGACTCGCTGCGCCGGCTCGAACTCCTCCTCCTCCTCGGGGTCCTCGTCGTCCTTTGCCCCAGCGCTGCTCCTCAAGGAGTCGTCGCTCACCGAGTCCGCCTCGTCCTCCCCGGACCAGTTGATCACCACCACACTCTGCTTGCTGCGACGGTGTGCCTGCGCCGACAAGATGCGCTCCACGATGCCTTCCAGCTTGGCGCGCTTGCGGGAGGTGCTCGCCTCCACACGTCGACCGCTGGCGGCCCGCCGCGTTGCCTTTGCGCTGCTCTCCTCCGACACGAGCGGCATCGACACCCGAGAAGTCGGCGGCTGCAGCTGCTCGAGCTGCCGCAGCGCCTCCTGCACTTTGGGGTCCGGATCGTCCTCCAGGGAGCGCAGCAGTCGACTGTCCTCGTCCCGGCGGCCCACACGTCGGGCCACCGCGACGCCGCTGGAGCGCGAAGACGACGCCGGCGGTGCGCGCGGCGGGGTCCTCGAGCGCCGCTCCACTGCCGCCAGCAGCGTCTCCTTTGCCTGGTAGATCGCGCGCAGGTTCGCCTCCTCGACCGCGGCGCGCTCGCCCGCCCGTTTGGCGCGCTCCTCGGCTCGCCGCTGCTCCTCCGCCCGGCGTCGCTCAGCCGCCTCCCGCTCCAGCTCCGCCCGGGTGTCCCGCACGAAGTCTTCAACGAAGCTGTCGTCGTAGAAGGAATGGTGCAGCTGCGCATCCCGGCGACGGATCGCCAAGCGCTGGCGACTGGCGGAGCGCGTGCGGCGTCGGCCGGGTCCTACGGCGGCGGCAGGCTTTGGAGAGCGCGAGCCGTGCCGGCTGCCAGCGCCGCTATCGTCGTGGCGACGAGAAGTGAAGGATGGGACAGGGGACGTTTGGCGCGAGTTCGGAGCGCTGCAGACGGGCCGCTCTTCCCGGACGCACGGCTCGAAGTCCGCGTCGAGCCCCTCGTCTCCCTTGAAGCGATCCAGCGGAGCAAACCGGACACTGCGGCGCCGTGGAAAGAAGGGAAGGGGGGAGAGGGCGATGGAGTCGCCGGTGAACGGAAGGGAGTTCGACTTGACGCGGGAAAAGGAGCGCTCTTGATTGAGGGGAAGCGCCGCCAGCTGCTGGCGAAGGGGTAGCGGCGAGTCATTACGAGACATCTAGCGCCGTGCCGGAAAGAAGGGGATTGAGTAACGGAGCAGTAACAACAGAAAGAGAAGTTTCTATTCCTGTCCGTTCTCGTGGCTCGATTGATACTTCTTCTCCACTCTGTGTAATGTAGCAAATGTGAAAAGCGCGAGACGAAGCAACAGAGAGAGTAGGAGCAAACCGTTTGACAATATGAAAAGAATATAAAAATATAAAAGAGACTACACTTACACTGCAAATCAAAGGCGAAATGAAGGGATAGAGAGAACGGAAGCACAACACCAGAGGGAAAACACAGCGAGAGAAGTGTCATGGTGCGGAAAGCTGATTCGCTGAGTTGGAATAAATTAGTAGATTAGGTATAGCAAAGAGAAAATTACATTTATGGGTTCCTGCGTCTTGTAACACTTTAGAAGCACACCGTCGTGGTGGCCGATGTACAACTTCTAAAACCGTCTGCGCTTTCCTAGCATGATCAGCAGCAGAACGGAAAGCGAGAGAAACGGATGGAAGAAGAGCGTGCTGAGGATGAGGAAGAATAGGGCCGTAATTAGGAATATCCAGTTGGCAAACCACACGCCTTTCCAGAAGCTTAGGTTCTGCGGCGTGTACTGGAATTCCCGTGGAATGGACTGACGAAACGCCGTGAAAGGGTCCTCGTGCGACGCACTGCCGGTGGAGTGGCGCGCGTCGTCCTGCGTGCGCTGCCGCCACCACGACGGCCCATCGACTCCTCCTGTGGGGTCTGCCCCGGAGGAGTCCGGATAGGGGCGACCCACACGCCCTCTGGCGTCGCGCTGGAAGAAGGGGTGGCCGTTGCTGCCCCGAGACGAGCTCATCCGCTCCGCGTCGCCCCTCATGTGAATATCCTCCGGGGTGGCGGAGTGCTGTGACATGCGATAGTACGTCCCACTCGGACTGGTGAAGGTGTGCTCCTCAATCCGGTTCCCCTGCGCGTCCAAGTAAACGCGGGTGTTGCTGGACTGCGTCTGCGTCCTGCCGAAGAGGGAGGCGAATGGCGTGGCGGGCCGGCTCGGTATGGTGGTCATTCTGCCGCGGCGATCACCCTCCATGGAGCGGATCAGATCCTCCAAACTCACAGACCCGAAAATGTCATGGAACAGCTGGTCCGCCTCCGCTTTGGTCATTCGCTGGTACGTGTAGGCACGGCTGCCGGACGGGCTGCCCCACGCCGCACTGGGGCCGTGCGCTGTCTCTGGGGGCGCCTGCTGCGACAAGCGCCGCTCGAGGTCGTACTGCTGGCGGCGCTGCTTGTGGCCAATCACGTGGTACGCCGCGGCGATGCTCTTGAACTTCTCCTCCGCCCCGGGTTCGGAGTTGCGATCCGGATGGTACTGCAGCGCCAGCTTCTTGTACGCCGTCTTGATGTCCTCCGCGGAGGCGTATGGTGGAACCCCTAATGTCACGTAGTGGTCCACCGCCCCGCCCTCCGACGGGGTCGAGAAGGCGCGTCGGAGGTGCAGCAGCGGCAGGGGAAGGGGCGGGCACCACACCCGTGCGGCGCCGTACCGCTGAATCGAGGAAAGATGGCCCACCGTGGTGGCCGTGCGGCCTTGGCAGAGAGAAGTGCCGTCATGCACCGCCAAGGTGAGCGGAGAAGCCACTGAAGTTCCCGGCGCGACGCGGATTCGGGCCGCCGTCGTGCCGTGCGGGCGACTCGCTCCCATAAGAAGGCGGCCGTCGTGGAGTGCACTGAGCCATAAATTCGCTGAGAGGTACCGTTTGATCTGCATAGGGGAGAGGGGGAGGGGAGGAAAGCGTTGACGGCGACAGCTGCGGGACGGTGAAGGAAGAGAGCTCTAAGGAGAAGATTCGTAACCAGCTCTCCTGCACGCACTAGTTCGAGTTGGTTTCTGTTTGAGAGGGAACAGAAGAGGAGACAGCAAATGAGAACAAAAAATAAATAAAAAGGAAAAGAAGAAAAGCATGTGTCAGATCGAAAAGAAGCGCAGTTCCACTACGGGCTCCTCTAATTCGTCATACAAGATGGCATCATCACATTTATCTCACCTGCGCAGTGATGTGGAAATGAAAGCCTTCTTTAGATAATTTGATGATGTTGTTGTTGTTGTTATTGTTGTGTGTGTGTGTGAGTATGTTTTGTTCATTCGAACGATCAAGTCGGACAAGAATAAGAGTATCGCCAAGTAGCGTGTAAAAAAAGAGGGCGATAACACTAATCGATGGAAATTCCAGTAAAATTTTAGGCAATGGAACCCGCGATTGGTTTGGCAGAAACAAGAAACAAAAGAAATGAAAAGGAAAGGAAAGGAAAAAAGAAGGTAGTAAATAAGCCTACCAGTACCAGTAAATATGGTAGCAGCGCATTTCCTCACCGCCTTTGTGAAAGCACAAACGGAGAAAACGAGCTACAATTCGAAAATAAAACAAAAATTAAATTTAAAAACATGAGGGGGTAAGCGACAGCAGAATAGAGGTACAGCGCAGCTTCGCCTTAGAGAAAGGGGGAAGCATCATTTAACTTTCCTAAATTAGAAAGATCCTATTCTTCTATATTTTTTTCCCTTATAAAGCTTCTCTATAGGAGCCTATGGATATGGTGTTGTTGGTTTATTTCTTTGCGGTTAGATTTTGGTACTACAGTAAGTTATTGTCCTGAAATCGTATTGTGAAATTATTCTTTTATTTGAGAATAATCTCTGTTTGTTTTACCATTCTTATTCGTAATACTTTATTTATTTTCGAAAAAAAGATAGAGAGAGAGAGAGAGATGGAGTGACTGTCATTCGTTTAGTTATGGTCTCCTTCGCCTTTTCTTTCAATTATTTCTTCGCGCCGGTTTTGAGGCATCCACGGAACCCACAAAAAGTGCACATTGTGTCCAGGCAATTAAAGAAAATACAATTTAAAACTTTTAAAAAAACAAAAATCGCATGTACCACTGAGAATAAGTGGTACAGTCAGTGATAGGAGGAGAGAGAAAGAGATACAAA
This sequence comes from Vickermania spadyakhi, assembly GCA_030849815.1. Classification (NCBI taxonomy): domain Eukaryota; phylum Euglenozoa; class Kinetoplastea; order Trypanosomatida; family Trypanosomatidae; genus Vickermania; species Vickermania spadyakhi. Next base: position 182,239 of record JASAOA010001876.1, read on the forward strand.
TTCACCACCCCACCCCTCTCTCGCCTCCTTGTTGCATTCGTTTTCGTTTCTTTTCTTTTCTTTTCTTTTTGTTTGTTTGTTTGCTTGTCGTTCTTCTTTTCTACAGCTCCTCATTCTCTTTTGATCTCTTTCAACGTTGACTCATTTTTTTTTTCATTTTTTTTGTCTTTTTTTAAAAAATAGATATTCAGTTCTCTTTTCATAGTTATGGTCCTTTCCGCGTTGTCGAAGCTTTCACTCTCACGTCTGACTTCACATGCCTACACACACCTATAGATGTAAAGTGAGAGAGAGTAGAACAAGAGCAGTGGCGGTTGATGTGTGCGCGGTAAAGCCCGAAAGCATCATCATACATAGGTGACGTGCACAAAAATAGACAGAATATGATGTGTTAACGCCGCCATAGCTAGCTGTTCTGTTTAGTCTTCGCTACGCGGTGTCCAAAAGAAAAGAAGAGTAAAGGAAAGTAAAGTAGAGCTAATGACGGACTGCCCTTTGTCAAAAGCAACGGGTCAGAGCTCATACAGACGAATAAAGATAGAGTAAATTGGAAAATAACAGATGAAACATATAGCTTGAGGAGAGAAAAAAAATGAAAAAAGGCACATATAAAAGAAGGAGAAATAGATCGACGCCTATAGACATATATAGATGAGATAGATAAAGATCGGAAAAAAAGAAAAGAGGGAGATTTGGCGAAGTCATCCGTATTGGCGCGCACCGTGAGATCGGCCAATCAACTGTTTCCCTCTGCACCTTGTGATGAACAACAGCACAGTCGTCCTGTGGCAGCGGAACTCCTGGATTCCAGTGCCACAGTATAGAATTCTCGTTCAGTGTCAATGCCCACAAGCGCTTACGGGTCGTCCAGCACACTGCGGTTTCTCTGGCAACACATTCACAAAGTTTCGTGGCGCGTACAGTGCGGTGGTGGACTGATACATACTCGAAAAGAGCGCGTTCTCTTTGGTGGAGTGGACGGTCACACGAAGCTGAGCCGCTGTCCATGTCCTCCGGCGGCGGTGCGGCTCTGTGACCAGGGAGGCGGGCGAGATAGCCTCCGCACCGCTGCCCCGTGTCCCATGCGGGAGGGAGGGACTGTCGTACAGGAAGGAGGGGCACACACCAGCGGACGTGACGGACGAGGAGCACGATGACGTCAGCGGGACCGATGGAGCGACGGTCACAGCGAGAACGGGTGAGAGCGATCCCTCGCCGAGCGGCTCGATCTCCTGCTCCAGCTCCGCGGTGCTCTCGTGCTCGACCTTGGCCGCCGGCGGGCTGCCGGGCAGCGGTAATTCCGGGGTGGGCGGCAGCGCGGGGGAGGGGACGTCCGGGCGGCGCGCGTCGCCCTTGGCCACGAAGACGACGGCGGCCGCGCTCGGAAGGTCCGACGCGGGAGACGGGGCCGGACTTCGAGGGACGGTCGAGAGCGCCGGGCCGAGGTGCGGACTGCGTGGCGGGGGGCTCGGCGGGGAGCCGTTCCGTGCCGGGGGGCCGCCGTGGCGCCAGCGCCGAAATCCGGTCCCCGCGCCGGCCGGTAAACGAAACGGGGGCAACGCCGACACTTTGCTCTCTAACGCATACGAAAAGCGAGATCTGCTCTTCATTCTCAATGTTTAGCAGAACAAACGGGGGAGAAGGAGGGGGCGTACCCGGTCGGACGACGGCAACAAGAGCAACCACAAAACACTTACACGGAATAGAAATATATATTTATATACTTATATAGAAATTATAAATAAGAACTTCACGTCAACTCTCGCTCTGTTTTCCGCGTCTTCTGCTCCTATTTCAAAAGGATCAACTGAAAACGGGAGATTTATTGCCAATAAAAAAAAAAAAATAGAACAATAGGAGGCTACCAATACCCCACGCACCACAAAAAACAAGAAAGAATTTTTTCTAGAAACCGCAGTAAAAACTGGAAGGAGCACTTTCACGTCTACGCACGAATTCAATATTTGACACTAAAAACGTAGAACAGCAAATTTTCGTACTGCACCCTTCCGGACTGCCTTAATTGTCAATACTAAAACTAAGCACTAGCACACACACAAAAAATTAACCAATGTGCAATATACAACAGAGTTACAGAACTAACTTCTCCCTTCAATTGTTCAAACTTATATACACTACTAAAATGTCTTTCTTTGTCCGTCTTCAAGACTAAATGTGCAGAAGAACGATAAAACCTATACCGATACCTAGAGCAAATACAATATATATGCACAAAAAACATTTAAAAAAAAAAAGAGTCATTGCATCAAGTGGATGTGCAGCGGCATAAAGGACTTCAGAGGGCCCCCTAGGGAGTCCCAGTACATCAGTAGCAGTAGAATCGTAGAACAGAGGTTTATTCATTATAAAGGCATACACTGAAAATAATATCGAAAAATACGTTTTGGATTTCGTCAAAAAAAAAAAAATAATGTACTCCCAGTAAAGCTTATTAATTAAAGAAAAACGGGATTAAAAAGATGCTACATAGGAATTGAAATATATATATATAAAGTGTACGTTAGCCACAAGGGTCTCCAGACTGGCCGAGCTACGGCTTGTATTCCATTCGCCCTCGACTCTACATCACACCAGAAGGGAGCTCAGAGGGGTGGGGGTAAGAAATCTGGGAGCCCTTCCTGGTCACGCTCATACCAGCACAGACGTTCGCCTTCTGGCACGCCTTCAGCAACGTTTCGCCGCGGTACAGGAAGAAGGTCATCGAGCCAACGAAGCAGTCTCCGGCACCGGTCGTGTCCACTGCCTTCACCTTGTTCGCCTTCCCGTGCACTGTCGCAGCGCCGCTCTCCGACAGCACGAAGCCGGCCTCCCCGAGCGTGATCACAACATCCTTCACGCCCATGGACTGCAGTGCCTTTATGTTCGCCTCCGCACTGGCCTTGTCCGTCACCGCGATCCCGGTGATCAGTGCCGCCTCCACCTCGTTCGGGCAAAACAGGGACACGTACCGAAGGTACGGCTTGATGATCTCCACTTCAGCAGGATTCGGCGCAGGGGCAGCGTTGAACACCGTGTAGATCCCCTTCTGGTGGGCGTACTCGATCGCATCTAACGTCGTCTGAAGGGGAATCTCGTTCTGGCACACGAGGAACTTCACGCTCGACGGGAACAGCGCAGCAAAGTCGCGGGTCCGCTGCCGCAACGCGGCGGACTGGAGCCGGTTCGTCACGTTCGGGCAAATCACAATCTCGTTCTTCGACGTCTTCGTGTCCACCATGATAAGCGCTAGGCCAGTCGACTCCTTCGATTCGCGGTACACGTACTGGGTGTTCACGCCGTTCTTCTGCAGCTCACGCACGTAGTCCGCGCCGTCGCCATCGCCGCCAACCATGCTCACCATCGCCACGTTCGTGCCAAGGCGACCCACAGCCACAGCCTGGTTCGCACCCTTGCCGCCAAAGCCCTTCACGAACGACTGGGAGTGCATCGTCTCTCCAACCTGCGGCAGGTGGTCCACAAACGCTGCATAGTCCAAGAAGCACGACCCAAGCACCACAACAACAGGGTTGTAAGGGCGGGTCTGGTTCTCCAAAACTTGAACGCGGTCCATTATGGTAGCAGTGGAGGAAGGAGGTAGAAAAGGTATACGATAGAGCTTTATAAAAGATATTCTAAAAGTTCAGTCGCGAGAACAAAAGGAAAATAAAAAGTATAACTATTATTAGAAACAGGGAATAAAGAGAGAGAGGGAGTGGTAGAAACGTGCAGAATGTTTGGTAGATGGTTGAGTTTTAGAAGTAGCGGTCGCGTTTGTTAAGGGAGAGGCTCAAATGCGGTTCATTCTATCAAAATAGTGGTGATCTAATTTGGTGCGGCATGACCTATCGTCCTGGCTCAGGAGATGCAGAATAGAACTGCTGGAGAAGAGCCCCGCACCGCAGTCGGGCTTCTTCTTCCGTGTGTTGCTGATGCCGAAGTAGCGCCTCGGATCGATTCTGAAGGTGGATAGCCGCCTCCTCGACTAACTGGGCGACGGTGCGCTGCTTCTCTTCAATCATGTCGACGGAGACTTGTGCCTTGTACTGCCACATTTGAACCCCTTCACTGAACTGCTTGGCGCGTTGGAGCAGCGCGGCGATGTCCTTCTCGAGCGCTGGTAGATCGGCAAAGAAGGAATCCTTCTCCAGCTGCTCCATCCGCCCGAGCTCCTTCTCTACCTGTGGCGTCAGGGAGGAACGCTGCTGGCCTATGCAGGTGTGGCGGGCCGCGTCACTGGCCTCCCACGAGCGCTGGAAGGGGTCGTCCAGCAGATACATTCCGGGTACGACGAGAAGAAACGAGAAGAGACGAGACGGAGCAAAACGCAGAATTGGAAAAGCTCTCTTCTTTCGGATTCCTTCTACTCGTTACTCCACCACGTCCAGGTCCGTCTTGAGAAGAAAGTTTTATTTGTCTTGTAAGGTGCAGAGGAGGAGGTAAAGAGATGAAAAGATGTGATCAAAAGGAAAAGGCAAGATTCGAGGCTCCAACGACCTGGAGATCCAGAGAAGCACAACACAAAAAAAAAAGTCCTCGATTTGAAATTATCTCCTTTATACAGATATATATTTTATTTATCGATGAGTCTTGCTGTTTAAGCTCTTGTGAAGGTATAGGCTGGTCGGACAATGGTTTGACGATGCCTATTCTTTCTTTTTTTTTTCTTTTCTCTCACGCCCTAAAACGAGAAAACAACCAAATGGAAAGGATAGTCAGCGATACGATAACCGAAAACTGGACAAGAAGAACTTGTCGGTACACCTAAACCCATCCTTGCCATACAGGCGTGAGATCTCTTCAAAGCTTATTCACGTCGTCTCTCCTCACAACAGGTGAGGGAAGAGAACTGGGAAACGTGGCACCAAATTTAAAGTTCGGAACAAAACAGAAAAAACGAAAGAGAAAGCTTCTCTGTGGTGTGTGCGCCAGTCGGTGCGCTCCACGTCCGTCTTTTTCTAAGAAGGGAGCATCTCCTGCATTGCCGCCGACACGATCGCGTGAACGTGAAGAGAAGGTCTATTCGTCAGCTCCGTGGGCTGTAAGTCGATCGGATTCGAGATGGGCTCCAGCAGCGGCTCTGGTAGCTGAAGCCACTGCACCAGGGCCTCGAATTCGGCCGCAAACGCGCGACCTCTCTGACGGAGTTGCTGGGCTCGCAGGGCATTCCGCTCGCAGAAGGCGGTCACGGCAGTAGTACGCAGCGACTCCTCCTCAATGAAGTGCAGCGGAAGGAGCCCCCAGTACCAGTACGGGGCATGACGCTCCAGCTGACCCGCCAGCCCGCGCAGCACCGCGTTCTCGGCGTCCTGGTATGTCCTCGACCGAGGCAGCTCAATAGAGCGGACGGCCGCTAAAATGATCAGCGGGGTGAGGTAGTCACTGGGGCAGTAGCTGGAGGCGTGGGGGTGCAGCGCTACGGGGCTTGGGGCCGAGCCGCCGCGATAGCTGTCCAGGAGCAAGAAGGTTGCGTCGGGGAACTCGCTGCCACGGTACACCAAGTCTCGTCCACGGCGGGACGCCAGCACCTCGTTGTCCAGCCGCTGGGCGTACGGCGGCAGAGGGCCGCAGCGCCGTGAGGATGGCGCCTGCAGGCGGTCCATAAAGTCCTCCATGATGTCCTCCACCGCTGTGTCCGGCGTGGAGCCAAAGAAGACAAACGCACCGAGCAGTTGTTTCCACGCCGCCGAGCGGGGAATCGGCTCCACCGGCGGCATGTCCACCGGGTCATGCCCACGCTTCGACTCGATGGTGTACTCCGGGATGGAGATGAAGGGTTCAATCTTGCCCGAGAGAAGAGACACCACCTGTTCACGCAACTGGGAGTCCGTCTCCTGGGATACACGCTTCGTAAAGTTGGAGATCATGTCCACAAAGCCGCCAAACTCGTTTCCGCTGCCACAGATGCGCAGGACTCTTGACAGATCTTCATTCTCCATCTCGTTCACCACACGTTGAGCGTCCCCCAGTCGGTGGCTCAACAAATACTGCACTAACTGCTGCTCGGGTGGCAAACGCTCCAGCTGCTCGCGATTGTTGTGTGCAGAGAGGAACTCCGCAAGCTCGGACTCGACCCACGACTCGAGGTTGCGGTGACGGAGCTGTTGGGTGTACCGCTTCTCCTCTATAGCATTAGGGAATGGCACGTCTTCCTCTGGCAACCCGTAGAGCGCCATGAGTAAACCAATGACCGACTTGCACTGTTGAATGGAGAGCTGCTCTGTGCGGGACATCGCCGATGGCTCCACGGCGGCACTGGCTTTCTGCAGAGCCTCCAGGAGGTCCCCCAAGATGGTCTCAGAAAGTGTGGCAGTGCTGCGCTGTCGGTGTAGGTGAAACGTCAAGAAGGAGGCGGTCCACTGCGATGCGGGAACAGGGGCCACTGAGGGGTGCGCCTGCATCGTCTGTCGCAGCGTTTTCAGCAATGCCATCGTGCACACGGGTAGCGGTTGCTGCGGGGAGGACTGCCAGGGGTACGGGCAGAACCGTGTGATGGTCGCTCCCCGCACCTCCTTCACCTCCGCGAATGGGAAGTCTTCCTCACGGTTGTCCTTCAGTGCAGCGAAGGAGGGAGCGAAGACGTCACCGGTGGAGTGGGACCACGCTGCACGGAAGCTGCGGGCTAGAGTAATCGCAGCAGAAGAGGGCGAGGACTCCCCTACAGGAGGTGGCGTCCCCATTCCCTTCTTGTGAATAATGGAAGCCGAAGGATGCAGCACGTAGACGGGAGCGGGTGGAGGACTCAGCGGAAGGGCCGCGGTGGGGGTGTCCAGCGGAAGAATCGAGGACACCGGCTCAGAAGTTGTCCGATCGTTATCTCTGCTGTTGCGGTTTCCTTTCGCGAAATCCTCTCCATCCAGCGAGAGATCGTACGTCAGTTGAAAGGCTTTGGCGGTACGACGGGGCTTCGCCAGCAGACGGTTCACGCCGGATCGGTGTGCGGTGGGGTCCAGAAAAGGTGGTGGTGGTGGCGCCACAGAAAAGGAATGCGAAAGGGCCGAAGCATTCGCGAGCCACTCCTTCGCAGGAGCTCGCCGAGGTGAAGACTCCTCGACTTCCAGAAACGGGTCCTCTCGCGTAGACGCCGCCTCCTGGGTAGGTGGGGTCACTCTCTCTTCGCTGGGGTCCAGTAGCGCCTCGAATTCCTCGTCACTGCTGCTGACGGACTCGATCACCGTGGGAGGGAGGTAGCGTGTGGAGGTGCTCACCTCGTCTGCTTCTTCAGGGCGCCGGAATTCATCGTTAAGGACATACCGCCACACATTCCGATTAAACGAGACAAACGTTGTGCCTTTCGATTCGTTCTCTGCCTGAAGTTCTTCGGCGGTGACGTTGGCAACGCCGTACACGGAAACGAGTGCGCGCACGTTGAGTCCCTTTCCTGGAACAGGAGGATGAGTGGCGCGAGGAGAAAGGATGACTTTTCCATCGGCCGTGAGTTCAATCGCATCGGCGATCTCCATCCGCAGCAGGTTCACAGGCTGTAAAAATTGGACCTTTACTCTTCTGTCCCGGCGTGAGAGGACAAAGTTCTTGACAGCCATCAGCTCCTTCACCGTATAGCGCTGCAGCTCCTCGATCGACGGACGAAGCACGTAGTCAGTGGAGGAGCACGTTGGGTACGCCGTCCCAAGCGGTCTACTGTTGGCGCTGGGGTGTGCAGGCGACTTATTCCCTCCCTCTTCCGGACCTGTTCGGCTAAAGCCTCCTTTCCCTCCACTTGCCACTGCCTCCACATCATCACCGTCCGTCATCCCCAGTCGAATCGCAGGGGTCAAAATTTCCTTCAGCACTGCCGGCGAGATCATCGCAGTCGTGAGGGCGGCCGGCTCCTCCTTAAGGAGACTGTTCTCCGCTCCAGGGGTAGGTCCGGACTGGTACATCCACGCACTGAAGTGTGCATTCCCCACGCTGATCGGACCGGATTCCCTGTTGCTTTTCTTTCGCTCTTCCGCAATCTTCGAAATATCGGGACGGTCGTAGGAGGAGAATAGGAGCACTTTTCCGTAAGGATTGCTGTTAAAATCCGGCAAGGACAGGCACTGAGGGGGCTCCTTCGCCACCACGGCAACCGATGGCATATACCCAGGAGTCAGCTGGTTATAGCCCTGTGGACCACCAAATCCGCCCATACTTCCAGCAGGAGCACCGAAGCCTGTCTGTTGCTGCGGCTGCCCAAAACCTTGTTGTTGTTGTTGCCCGAAACCTCCAGCAGCAGGAGCGCCGAATCCTGTGGCTCCACGTCCAGCTCCAGCACCGAATCCTCCGGCACCAGCACCGAAGCCTGCCTGTTGCTGTTGTTGCCCGAAACCACCTGCAGCAGCTCCGGGGGCACCGAAACCTGGTTGTTGTTGTTGTTGCCCGAAACCTCCAGCAGCAGGAGCGCCGAATCCTGTGGCTCCACGTCCAGCTCCAACACCGAATCCTCCGGCACCAGCACCGAAGCCTGCTTGTTGCTGTTGTTGCCCGAAACCACCTGCAGCAGCTCCGGGAGCGCCGAAACCAGCTTGTTGGTTCTGCCCAAAGCCTTGCTGCTGAGGTTGTTGGCCGAAGGCACCTACCGCACCAAAACCTGGTTGTTGTGGCTGTCCAATCATCTGCCTGTTAAGGAATACTCTGAAAAACGAATTCTATTGGAAGGATCAAGAGAAAGAATAACGTTTACCTATGGTTCGTATAGAGAGTTCGTTGTTTCTTTCTTAAGGAATGGAAAGATGCAAATCCAAGTGAAAGGGTAGGTGAAAACTACTACTGTTGACGGGTAATGAATCTGTGGATTTAGAAAGTCTTAACGTTTATACGTATTACTTTTTATATTGGTAAATGAAATCAATCGTATCTGCAACAACTACTTCAATAAGATGCCTTTTATTGGTATTTTTTAATTCGCCTTGCACAGCACTGTTGTTGTTTTCCTCTACGAAATCGAGAAGGTTCAGACAGAAGTAAAAGAAAGAAATTTGTGGAGATTATATTATAGTTCGGGTTACCTACCCGAAATTCTTGAGAATAAAACACAGAGCAAAAACAATGAGGCAAATTGCATTTTAAAAGATAAAAAAAAAAAAGATAATGAAGAGAGCGAGGTGAGAGTTAAAAAGCAATCAAATCAATAGCAACAACATTACGATTAGGGGCAGCAGACAGTGGATAATTCTGGAGTTCAATGCATGCCTAAATTTTCTGTTTGTCTGTGTCTGTCTTCTATGGAGAAGTAAGGAGATGCAGTATCTCTCGACTGTTATTTCGTGTGGTTCCCTTCTTCCCCACAAGCAATTTTCCATAGAGAAGAACCCACACCAGAGTTGGTTCATGAGCTCGTCCGCGATGTTGCAGAGCCACGCAGCTCAACGAGGAAATCGACTAGGAAAGTTGACTTAATCCTGTTGACCAAACTTGGATCGCATGCTGGGTTGCCCCGTCACTTTCTTTTCCAGCAGATAATCGTCGTAGTGTAGCATTTCTGTGCAGAAAGTCTGCTGGCGGCTGCACGCCTCCAGCTCCTTAATCGCAGCACAGTGGAACTGATACGTGGTCAATTTCCATGCCCCAGAGGACAATTCCAGTAGGCTCCTATCGATCACGGGCAGCATAAAAAGCTGCTGCATGGTCGGCTGGGGCACAGGCTGTCCCTGTGGAGTTTTCTCCGCCAAGTACTCATCCCAGAACAGCATCTCCGAGCAGAAGTGTTGCCTTGGGTCCCCAGCCAAGTGGGACTGGATGCCGACAGACATGGGCTCGAAGATTTGATTGTTTCCATCAAATGGGTGAAGCTCCATTCGAGTGGACTTGAACAAGGAATGCATGGAGACGAACGGTGCCGCATTCGGGGCGGCCTCTCGACGCACATCGTCCCAGTGCCACATTTCGGTGCACAAAGTTTGCGGCGACATCCCGGCATCCGCCGTCCTGGCGGAGATGGGAAGGATGCACGTCACGCCTGCGGAGGAGTACACCCTGCCGGACACGTCGAGGAGCACATTACTGGCAGGAGCCGCTCCGGATGCGGTAACGGCAGACGAGAATGACGGCGGAGCGCCACCGCTCCCCAGCTGTCCTTGGTTTCCAGAGGACACGAGCGAATGCAGCATCTCGAACCGCACTACCTCCTTTAAGGCTCACGACCACAAACAGCAGCGTCGACGAAAAACTGACGTCTACAGCGGAAAGGAATCAGGGGTCAGAAGGGCTTCCAAACCGATAAAACCCAAAAAGATTGAGAGGGAGAGAGGAGGCCGAGAGAGCGTTGTTCACAACAGGGAGAAGATGTTGTTTCGAACTAGAGACTAGCGGCACCACGATAAAAGGGACTAGGGGGGGAAGGTGTTGGGTGGCCACTCTCACGGGGCTTTATCGGTACCAGAGTGCAGAAGGAAATGTGTGATGTAATACCGTAAAATAAGAAAGAGCAGCTGATACTTCTCCGCCACCTGCGAGGTTCCCATAAAAAAATAGTAAAAAAGCAAAAAGGAGGAGAAGAAGGGTATGTCCAATCATTGTACCGCCGTTATGTCCGGCCGCTGTATCTCCGTCTTTGGTTCTCCTTCGGTGTCTTTTTCCTTAACTCTTCCAACAAAAGCATGAGAGGAAAAACAATTAGAAAGGAAAAAAAAAATGTCAGCCCTCGGGCTAATTACTCGCTACAAGCACCTCACCGCCTCCGTGTTCTGCAGAAATTCATTGAGCTGTCCCTTTTTTTTTTTTTTCTTTTCGTGTCGTTAAGCACTTCGGGCTTGTGTCGTCGTCTGATGAAACTCTCGAATAGCGTTGTGGTTGTACGGTGTTCGGGGGAATGTCCTCACCTTGTCTCGAAAAAACGTCTCCAAGTACGCCGAGTCCCCCAACACCTCCGGCTCTTTTCTTGGTGTCCCCCGCTTCTCCGCAGTCAGCAGCTCCAATAGCGACACGGTGCACAGCGACTTCAAGTCTGCACCACTGAAGCCCTCCGTACGATGTGCTAAGTCAGGAATGTCAGCTGCCGTCCCATTCAAAAACAGGGAGAGGATGTCTGCCCGGTCCGTTTCGGAAGGGAGTGGGACGTAGAGCAGCCGATCCAGTCGTCCAGGGCGGAGCAGCGCACTGTCCAGCAGATGCGGCACATTGGTGGCGCCGACGAAGCACACGCCCCTCCCTGCGGCGCTGGAGGTGAAGCCGTCCATCTCCGTCAAGACCGTAGAGAGGAGTCGGGCCTCCTTTCCTCCCCCGCCTCCCGGCTCCCTCGCGCCGCCGAGGACCTCCACTTCATCAAAGAAAACAATGCACGGAGCCTGCTGAGCCGCCTGCTGAAATGCATCGCGCAGCAGCCGCTCGCTCTCTCCCACATACGCGCTCATTACGCTCGCCGAGTCCAAGTACAATAGAGAGAAGATTCCTTCCGCGCAGAGCGCCTTTACCAACGTGGTCTTGGCACAGCCCGGCGGGCCGTACAGCAGCACACCGTTCGGCGCAGTCAAGTGGAACTTCTGGAACGCGTCACGGTGGCGGTGCGGGAGGACGAGCGCCTGTTGGAGTTCCCGCTTCACCGCCTCCAGCCCACCAATCGCATCCCACGGTACTTTAGGCAGCGCTGTGGCGGCCTTTGGGCGGACGTGACCGATCGTCGAGCCGTCTCCGGCCGCCCGCCAATGCGCTGCCGCCTCCCGCACTTCCTTCCGTGTTCGGCCGACCAGCTCGAGCGCCCGTCGCCTCCACACGTTGCGTTCGTCTTCCGGCACGCCCTCCCAGCCAAGCGTGGTCGATTCGGTGCCGCTCCCTGCCGCCGCCGCGAGCAGCAACGCACGGGTTTCGGCGTCGGGCATGGACAGCACCACGTGCTCGGTGAAGAAGCCCTCCATCACGGAGGCGGCGCACTGACTGCCGTACCGGTGGCCCACTGCGACCACAGCGACTCGAAGCGACTCGCTCTCCGCCTCCACCAGCAGGCGGCAGACATCCGACTCGAGGGCTCGCAGGGTCCGCTGAGAGAGCTCCGGGTCTGCTAACGGGAAGCACTCCCCCGCATCGAGCTGCAGCACCAGCAGGCGAGCGCGGGGAACCACGTGCTCTAGTACCTGTGTCACGCTCAGCGCACCGGGTCGCCAGCGCACCACCTGCAACACGAGCGGTGTCGCACACCGAGCAAAGGCGGTCTGAACCGTCGTGGAGACGCCGCAGCTGTGCGGACCGCGAACGACGACGCCACGCCGCCACAGACGTTTGGGTGAAGACGACGGCCACTCGGCCGCACGGCGCAGGAACGCCATCAGCTGCTGCACCGGATGCTCAAGGCCCAGCGTTGTGGCAGAGTGAGGCACCGTACTCGTCGGGTGGAGAGGCGTCCAGCTGTCGTTGAGGCGCACTTTGCTCAGCGCTCCGACCAGCATGATCCCCGTCCGCCCGCCAGCGGCAGATTGGCCAGGGGCAGGCTTGGACTCCAGCTGAGTCACTCGACAAGTCGCCGAGGATCCCTGCCGCATTTCCGCCCCGACGACCACGTAGCACCCCATGAGAGCAGCCGCCCAGTGCGCGGGGGAGAGCCGAACGTGTGAGCGAGGGCCGGTCAGCGTGACCGTCTTCACAGCGTATAGCACTTTAGGGCAGCGAATTGTGAGCCGCACCAGCGCATAGCCCGATGGAAGGGGGGGTGTAGGGGCCACGCCTAACGGCTCCTGGGCCACACTGTACAGGTAGCCTCCTGCCACTCTGCGGCTCTCCTCTGTGCAGACGAGGACAAGGTGCACCTCTGGCGGGCTGCAGTCCTGTCCTGTGAGGCGCTCCACCATGCGAGGGTCGGACAGACGAACCCACGGTTGTACCGCGTAGTGCCGGCGAGCGCCACTCGTCTCAGGAATCACTCGGCATAGCGCCGTCTGTGTTGGTGTGGAGTCCTCCGTGGCGGCAGAGGAGCTCCCACCACTCCCCGTGACTAGTGAAGTCATGGACATCACCGCACAGGGATAGCGAGCACAACTCCAGAAAGAGGGCACCTGAATCATACCGACGAGGTGCTAGACCAATACGTGTAGCTTCCTAAAAGGACAAATACGCTACTGCTACGCCTCTACCTGCGTTCCCGTTCTTGGATGTTCTTCACAGAAAGAGATCCAAACGGAAGAGAAATGCGTCGGGGAAAATGCACCACGAAAGCAAGCGGGATAGGACGAGTGTTCGACAATACGAAGTGAAGGCTCCACCGCACTATTTTTATCTCTTTACTTTTTTTTCCTTCTTCTTGCTTGATATTCAACGTCTGTTCGTCTATTCTTGTTATTCTAGTTATTTTGATCAGCTATGAAGTATTGGCTTATTCTTACTCATTTCGACTGTATTTTAAAGGTATGATTTCACTCCCACATGGAAATAAATATAAAATACAATAAAAAAAATAATAATAAAGGAAAGAAAGGCGTAAACGTTAAAAAAGAAAAGCAGTAAAACACTTTAACCTCATCCGTTCGAAATCAGGTCTGCATGGCGATCCGTTGAACGCAACTCTTCATTTGTTTTATATTTTTTTTTATAAATTACACAAATAAATAAAAAAAGAGCTCGGGTTGATGTAGAGTGATATGTGCATTAAAAAAGAGGATGTACTTGAAGGAAAACCATATATGTTGATAAAATAAAAATAATGAAAAAAGAATATTGGGTGTGAGAAATGTTTTGGTTGATTTTCAGCGCTGAAACCAACACGAAGTTGTGATCCAATTTAACTTCAAAAAAAAGGTGCAGATAAGACTCTTCATTCTTTTCCAATTTCTTCTCATGCTTTAGCGGTCCTTAAGAAACCGCGAAAAGGAGAAGCGAGAGAAGATTCGGCATTTATGTTTTTTTTGTAATTTTTTTGCTCGTTTTCTTTTCTTTTCCACAATGCAGATACACACACTTCTACTTGCTGCAGAATAATAATTCTGTGGCACATTCTACACAAGGGCACACAGAAAATGAGAATAGAGAATATAATATATATATATATATATATATAGTAGATAAGATTATATATATATATATATATAATAACAATAATAAAGTGTGCAAATTATACTAGAGAAAATAAAAATAAAAAGAAAAATAATCCAACTTTTAAAAAAAAGGAAAAATAATATTTGAAGTAGAACTGTTTTTCTATTATCTCCGTCCCTTACCTGCTCCTGCTCCTCTATGCCACCGCAATGTATGAAAATAATAAAAATAACTCCTTTTTTATTATTGTTTTATTTATTGTTTTCTTAAATAAAATAGGTATTCCATCATACGTAGCTCATCAAGTGCTTTTTTTTTTCTCGCTTTGGATTTCGCTCTTTCTTTCTTTTTTTTCTGTTTTCGTTTTCTTTTTTTCGTTGGTGTTGTACTTTTTGGTTGTTTTATCCTGTTTAATGGAACATGATGCAGCTGGCGTAGAAAAGAAACCGTTTATGTCTATCTCTTGTAAAGTTCTCATTCAGTCTATAGTTAAGGGTAATCCGTAAGAGTCGTAGCGACGTGGTCAACAACATGTTTTATCATTCATCTTTTATTTTTTATTTTTATATTTAATATTTATTTGTTGTTTTTTTGTTGTTGTTGATTGCTTCAGAGGTTGTTGTCCACTGTTCACTATCTTCTTAAAATCAATAGTAGTGTGTAATCTAGCAAGTTCCATCTTTCAATTGATAAGAAAGATGTTTAAAAAAAAATAGGGCGGAGAGCGATGTTTCAGGTGTAGCAGGGGGTGGGGAGAGCTCAAATATTAAATGAACCACAATCAGCATAACCCTCCAGGGGTTAGATGAATCTATGAACTGAAAAGATGAGTGGCAATCATTTTCATTAACGAAGGAAAGCAGAGAGGGATAGATCACTGCGAACAAAAAGGATAGAGAGTGGGGCTTATTTCCGCAAAATTCAGAAGGATATTGCAGAAATAATCTTTTCTTCTTCTTTTGTTGATGTATTTATTATTAATTTTTTTTCCCCACATTTTTCCTTTTGATCTACCACTTTCTAGTCTCCTCGACTCGTATATTTCTCTATATTGTTCCATTTCAGTTAAATTATTATAGACTTCGTTGCCTGTGTTGGGTCAATATCTCTATTTCATCCATAAAAAATAAAAGAATCACAATTACTATTCTTTTTATTTCATAGTTTGGATGGATTTGTCTGTGAAGTTTCACTCTTGTTCTCTAATAAGTGACCAATTCACCAGAAAAAAAGCGGCGGAACTGAACAGTAGCAGCACATCATTCAAAAACAAAAAGCAAAAAAATCACTTCTATGATGGATTATACGAGTGAGCACACCACGCACAAAGATAATACTCTGTAGAGAGGTACATAGAAAGATCATAAGATGGGTATATATGGTAATTCCTCTATTTATAGCACAAATACATCTATATATATATATATATATTTATATATTATATAGAACAAGAGAAAGAGAGGTCTCTTTGGTGTTTCTCATCGTCCCATCCGTTACTCTTCTCGTTTCCGCACCACCAGGCCCAGGAAAAGAGAGAGAGCGAACGGAGAATAACAATAATATGGACTAAGAACAACCTGAAAAAAAAAAGTAATATAATAACACGTGAGAAAGGAGAATTCACAATTGAGGTGAAAAAAAAAAAAGAAAAAGAAACACATATATTGAGAAGAAAAATGGTATACAAGGATGAAATATACTACTACAAGTGTGTGTGTGTAAGGGGGGGGGGGGGAGAGAGGTAGTGTGTCAAAAAAAAAAAATTCTTATAGCTGAGCGAATGCATCCAACAACGATATTTACGTGTTTGATTCACTAGAGTATGAAAGGCTAACACACACACAAACAAAAAAATAAGAAAGTATTCGAATAACAAAATCTTCTCTTTCGCGTTTGTTTCACACCACAACCTCATGAATATGGTGTTTGTCTTGTCTCTGTCGGTGTGTGTGGCCATCATTCACCACGGCCCAGCGGCTTCACCGCTTTTTTGTGTGTGTGCTCTTCTAACGTACGAACTACTGACGGCTCTTATGCAGAGTGAGTGTGCGTCTTGCCTGCGGTGAATTCTTGTGAAACAGACTCCACGCACTGCATCATCCATAATGCCACGCCAGGTCCATGCCATCTACCAATTAATTTCCGTATATCGATAGATGAAAACATTATACGTTCGTTTGATTTTATTGAACTTTTTTGTTGTTTGCTTTGCCTTCGTGTTCACGTACCAATGAGAAACAAGCAACACATCAAAAACAAGAAAAAAAAACTACTTCTTACGAGTCGAATATGGGTCTACTTCCACCATTGGAGAACGTGAAGCTCCTCTGAACGCTTCCAACAGGTAGGGGGGGAGGGGGTGAATTTGAAACTTTTTCTGAATAAGATCTTCAAAAAGGTGTATGGGTGTGAAGATCAATATCGTTTTTTTACTTTCGTCTTCTAAGATATAGATTTGAAACAACAATTTATGTTTTTTTTTTTCCTGTGTCAATCATACGAACGAATAATATTTAACAATATATACGCCAAGGAACCAGAGGGCTTAATACTGTCTACTTGGAATCGGTGGCGGAGATGGCATGCACGAGCGGTGCACTGCTGAGGCCGAAGAGGCAACGCTGCTTGACCACGCCGGCGGCGGTCAGCTCCGCGTCCTCTTTGAGATCATCTTGGATGGGGTTCTTCGCCGTCTGTACGCGAATGCTGAAGCCGAGGTAGTTGAAGCCGCTGAGCTTGGTCACCTCCTGCGCTCCCGCAATAGTGCCCATCTCCACGAAGGAGAAGAGCGTGGCGTAGCCCTTCCCGGCGCAGATGCGGACCTTGTTCACCGGCCCACAGCGGGAGAGCAGCGCCATGAACATGTTCTGCGGCAGATTCGGCGGCAGGTGGGAGATGTAGACGGTGCGCTGCTTCGAATCCTCCAGACCGTTAGCGGTGCTGTGGCTGACGCTGCCGGTGCCGTGGTGGCCAGTGGCTGTCAGGCTCGGGCTCGACCAGGCACTAGTAGAGAAGGACGTGGTGGTGGGCGAGGAAGTGCCAGAGGGGCTCTGGCTGACCGACACGCCGGAGAGCAGGCTAGGGGTGTTCCCCGTCCCGCCCAGCAGGCTGTTGGGGTTGGAGTGCTTGCTGCCGGTGAGCGCCGCACAGTGGCGAGATGGGGTGGGGAGCACATCCTGGTGTGAGCACTGCCGGAGAAAGCGCTGCAAGTGGTTCAGCAGTGCTTTGCTGATGGCGACGTCGTCCGTGTTGCAAGCAATCTCCCTGACGACAGCCCAGAAGGCGGCCTTGGAGAGCTTGAAGTCCATCGGGCTGCAGATGTGGGCGAGCATGCAGATCCCCTCGACATGCGGCACGCGGAGGCCGATGCGCTGGAGAAAGTTGGTGGCAAAGCGGAAGGGATCGCCGTGGACGATGCCGTGGAGGTAAAGGTTGGCCATGACCACACCGCAGCTCGTGCTCTGGTAGCTGCAGTTAGTCTCGATCAGGCTAAGGTGAAGGCGCTGTAACAGCTCGGCGCCGAACTCGTGAAGAGACGGCCACTGAGGGTTCATCACCATGAGGGTGTCGGTGATGCGAGCAAGGATGTGCTGGTCGGCATGCAGCACCTCCTCACTGAGCTCTCGAGCACCTTGAAGAAAGGGTAACGATTCCACGATCAACGCCACACGAGGCGGGGTGAGCGCCTCCTCAGAGAGCGCGGCGTAGATGGTCGACACGGGCTGGAGCTTGGCGCGGGTGAGGGCGGCCTGCACCTCTTCCATGGAGACGGGTATCACCCGCAGCGCTTGGTTCTGGCCAATGGGGAAAAAGGCGTTCATCTTCTCCGCCGCCCGGGCCGCCATCTCACAGCAGCGGAAGCGCACGAGGCCGAGCAGCTGCCCGTTCTCGCGGATGGTGCGGGCCTCATCCGCACCGTGAGGGTAGAAGAGTGTCATGAGCATCATGCCCGTGGTGCTCGGCGCAAGGTTCTGCACCTCGACCCAGCTCTTCCCCTGTTGGTCGGGGAGGGGGTGGGCGGCTGGAGACGCCATCGGAAGGCCGAGGCCGGCGGCGGTGGCGGACTGCATGGCCGCAGCGATGGCGTTCTTGTCGGCGTCATCCCAGAGCTCAATGGAGGAGGAGTAGTCCGGTCCGAGGGTCGAGTCCGTGTTCGCGGAGCTGTCCGTGGAGTCCATGTGGGCACGTACAATAAAGCTCATGGATAAAATGGATTAGAAAAGGAACGCTGTAGAAGCAAACAAATAGGTTTCAAGAACAGCAATAATTTCAAAAGCTGAAAGCGAGAAAGAAAAATAAAATAGTAATGGAGCGAAATGCGAATTCTTCCAGGTACTTTTTTCCTTGTTGAGATGGATGCGTGCCAGTTGGATGACGATATCCGGGAAGATATAGTGGAAATTTCAAATTGTGAAATACTGTATGTAGTGTTTCTGTAGTGGAAAAACAGCCTCAAAGAAAAAGAAACTGAAACCGAAGTTTGCAATACTTTCGCTTCCTCCAATGTATGTTTTCTTTATGCTATAGCCTGCTATTAGTGTTGTTTTTTACCTCCCTGGTGGATATGTATTGATAATTTACTTTTCTTTGTTCTTTCTTTTATGTATGTCTCTTCTTCAGTTGCGCCGAATAAAAGAGGCTGGAGTACGTGCACAAAGCTACTGATGACGTAATTCACACACAAAATAATCTATAGGTGGTGGTTAAAGCGTGAACTTTTTTGATGAAAACAAACTTGAAGTGACGTCAAATAAATAAAACTTTATTTTATGTGTTAAAGAAAATATACGAGAAATAAATGAATTCAAAGTCAAAATTGAAGCAAAGTAATAACTAAAATATCTATGAATGCTAAAGATGAATTCTCAACTCAATGGGTGTGTCTGGTGAGAACTGAAGTGGATCTAAAAGCAAAAGAAAAAAAAAATGCCGATCTGTTTGTGCGTAAAAAAAAAAAGGGGGGGGAGGGGTGAGGAAAGTAAGCGATTCATTGAAATACGGATGTCGTTGTTCTGCCATAAGCAAAGGGAGTGGCACCAATCCCAGATTTTCTCCGCCTGTTCCTTCGCGTGGTTTTGTTTGGTTTGGGATGTTTAAAAAACAAAAACTTTACCAATATCATTTTCATTTACAAAAATAAAAAAAATGTGACGACTTCGGCATCAGGAAGAGAAGTGCAAATAGCGAAAAGGGGAAATAAAAAAAATGAGGTGATAATCTTTTCGCTTTCATCTGTGAAAAATCAGAAGAAGATTCAGCGTAGGGGCTCAATGCTAGTCTATATTTCCTAAGCCCAACTTCCAGGCTCTTTCCAAATCCATCCCTTCTTCGTTCTCTAATTCTTTTTGTGTCGGCTGAGGTGCGCTTTGAAGCAAAGCGTCTCGCTCAACAGGATCCTTCGATCGAGTAAACACTCGAAACTGAGCGCTACGAGCACCGGCTTCAATCCCTCGAACGGCCAGCTGCGGTCGCATCGTCGAAATAATGCAGTCTTTTACGGGTAACGGACTGAGTGAGGGTCTTTCGGCTGTCACGTGGCAAGTTGGCAGATCGGAAGGCGCGCCGGCCAACGCACTCTCCACACCGTGTGAGGTCTCCGCCAGATGATACGCACTCGGCCTCGGAAAGTGTCGTTCTCGTATCTGGGAAGGTAAGGAGACGTGAAAATTGGGCCACGTCTCATAAATGCGTGCAATGGAGGGCTTCAGTGGCGCGAAGACCATTTCTGCAGGGATGCATTCGAGGAGGTGTTGTGCCAGAACATGCAGAATGAGGACATCGGAAGGCGGGAAGATGGCATTGTTGTGCGTTCGGTGCGTCGGTCGTGTGCGTAGACAGAACCACCGCAGCTCACCCAATACCGCGCACAGCATACTCGCCTTCTGATGCGGTGTGAGCTGAAATTCCTGACGATAAACGAGTCGCTGATGACGGAGTGCCTCCCTAGCCTCTTCAGAAGGTGGTGGTGAAGCACCGCTGTAAGTGTCGTCCAGCATACGCTTGGCAGTCGGGTCCGTCTCAGCACCGCTGCGACGGTCTTCTGTTCGGTCTCCTGCTGCTATGTCGGATATCTCTGCCTTGCGTTTCTTCTTTTGTTTCGTGCGCAGCTGACCTGGCTTTGCAGGACGAGAGCCAACGAGGGAGGACATGTCCAGCATGTCGAAGAGTTTCACGTACTGCTCTTCCTGCAAATAGCGGCGTAAAAACTCCAGGTAGACCTCCTCCGGCATCTCAGGCATCAGTTTAAGGAGGCGCATGCGGATCTCCGCGTGAAGGTACGACTCCCCAAACAAGCGGAGCCGGGTGAACTCTGCTGTGGTGTGCCACAGCCTCGACTCGGGGACATAAAAAAGTAAACTGTGAAGTAATACGTTATGGCGCCGGAGAAATCGTAACGCCGAGCGCAGTTTTGCATGGCGCTTCGGGTCCTGGGTGTGGTACATCTCCTTCACCACTCGGAAGGGATGACACAGCTGCAGGTAGACGGCCTTGAGCGGGAGAGGGGTCTCGGGGCTGCAGAGCTGTTGCATCAGCGCCACCCGCACACGCATGTCAAAAGAACGATAGTGGGCCTCCGGATCCGTCACTTCACCCTGAATGGCGGCGGAGAAGAACACTGCTGGGGCGGCAGCACTCGACATGGAAACAGAATGATGGGAAGAGGAGGAGAAGGTTCGAGGCGCAGCTCCCGCAGACGTCCACACGACACAGCGCTGCAGGCATGCATTGGGCAGCCATCGAAGATGCAGCATGAATCCAATATCACTATATTTTTTGCTCTATTCGTATTGTTTTTTTTCTCTGTGTGTGTTTTTTGTTGTTGCTAATTATTTTCCGAATCTTTGTGTTCTGCGCAGCTGTCTCCTCTCTTTAGAAAAAAAGGTTTTGTATGGGGTCTTATCAGTAGTCTGTTGTTCTTATCAATAGCGCGAGTCAGTCTGCGTGTTGAACGACCCCCTGAGGCAAACAATAAAGCAATAACGAGGAAGAAAAAAAAAACGATACGGGGAAAAGTGGAGCGAGTTTATCAAAAGTACAGAACCGGACAGGACAAAAATGAGCTTTTAACAATGAAGCAGCACATTGAGGGCCGTTCGGTACACGTCACTGATGTACGGTTCGAGTTGGAACTGTCCGTAGAACAGAAAAGCAAAAAAAAAGGGGTAAGTATAGTGAAATTTAATAGTACAGAGAGTGTCGAACCCTATATGCATGAGAAACACACAAACAAAAACAAAAAATAATAACAATAAAAGTATTTACGGAAGGAATAACAACAGGTTCATGCAGGAGACGAGGATCTCACTGATCTCACTCCGAACCGGTGGTGAAAGAAGGGCATTCCGTCGCATCGCATGCCGTAGATAGATATCTCCGGTGAAGGTAAGGTTTCACATTTTTTCTTTCCTCATCTTCTAAAATATAAGCCTCCGACGTCGTCAAAATGGTGTTTCCCCTTCGCAAACTACTTCTCTCAATTTCTTGTCTCGAGGTCATGTTATGGGTTTTATGGGTGGATTCTACATGAGTGACGATGGTTTCTCATTTTGCGTTCGTTCTCCTTCGAGTGAGACGGAAAAAGAAGACAGGAGTGAAAAGTAGCTCAACCGACCCACAAGTGTGTCTTTATGGTCCGCCACATCGAAATAATTAAATGGTGTCTTGAAGGTTTCCATCCATTTATTCCAGAATGTACAAAATAACAGTTTCACACACTTTCCAACAAGAAACCAGAAAAAAAAAAAAAAGAAACAGATAACAATACTAAATGGTCCACTGAGAACAGGTGGAGCATTCTCTCTCTCCTGCAGAGTGGCGATTCCGTTTCTTTGTCTTTTAGCGCTCCCACGGTTTCTTCTTTGGTGATTCTGTAGGCGAAGCGTCGGGGCTGCTGCTTGGCATACTCGCCCTACGCAGCAGCACGGCAGAACGGAACCTACCGAGCACGGTGTTGATTTGCACTGTCATGGAGTCATCGGCAATGGCAACGTCTCGAATCGTCTTGAGGCACGCTTCCGCCGTAAGCTTTCGCACCACATAATCTGGGAGGGAAGGATCACAGCTCTGCAGCACCTCGGACACGGTCTTGACTTTAATTTGATCCCGGTTAGGGTCCACCTTCGATCGAAGTTTCTCCACCACCTGTAGCGTGAACTCCTCAATCTCGCGTATCGTTTGTTTCTTTATGTGGAGGATGAAGGGAGAGTCATCACGAAGAAAGTCTGGCCAACTCACCTCCTCTGTCCCACCAGAGGCACGAAAAAAACAGAAACGCAGCTGCAGCATATGATGTAGTGGCTTCTCTGGAAAAAAGCCGCGGAGTGCTTCGAAAAGAGTCTTTTGGTGGATCAGCTGTTCCCGTTCCAGTGTGAAGTTTGTGTTTTGCTCGCAGGTTCGACGAAGATGTCGAATACCTTTCCGCCACGTTAACGCCACATCCTCCGGGATAAACCCTTTAAGGGCATTCACGAACACATAGCAATCGGGATCGTGAATGTTTCTTAAGCACACATGCATAATATTGACTCCCAGCTCTCTGCCAGACGCAATATTCCCAGTTTCTTTATTCAGCCATTGCAAAAAGTTCGTTCGAAGACGTGTGTAGGTGAGTTTTCCTTCTCGTTCCGTCCAAATACGGTCTAACAGCTGATTCACGGAGAGCACATTGAGGTGTAAGTTCTTTACAGGAGTGGTCACCGCCAGAAATGCCATATCCATGCCTGGCCAATTACCGCAGGAGATAATTGTGTCGGTGTCCTCCAGCTCCTGTTCACTAATGCCCTCCTCACGAAGCCACGCCTCAATGACGGGATACTCCATCGCCACTGCTTGCCTCTCGAGGTTGGAGTGCGACGACGGCGCATTCTCAGAAGGGACGAGCTTGCTTCGCTGCTGCGGCATTAGAAGCATATTAGGGCTACCTGTGCAGCTGTACCGCGAGCCCGACAAGGTGACCAAGTCTCGTTGAAAGAAACTCTCGGCATCGTCAACAGGAGAGCCTTGAGGAGCAGCGGTGGAGCTCCTTTTTCCTCCATCGCCTGTTACGATGGTACCGGTGGTGGTTTCGACAAACTTAGGG
Source organism: Vickermania spadyakhi (assembly GCA_030849815.1). Taxonomy (NCBI): domain Eukaryota; phylum Euglenozoa; class Kinetoplastea; order Trypanosomatida; family Trypanosomatidae; genus Vickermania; species Vickermania spadyakhi. The sequence goes on from JASAOA010001876.1 coordinate 205,256, forward strand.
CTGTTAATGAGACTCGTGTTCGTCGTCTCATCACCACCTGTCCTGTTGAGGATAGAAGCGTTGGATGGGACGATCGTGTGCCTCGGCTTGCTCTCTCCGAGCAGCACACTGGTGTACGGTGAGCCATTCGAATCCACCATCTTTCTTGCTGCAGTGAGTTCTTTGGCCTTGGTCTTCCACTTGACCACGTTCAGAGAGAGTTCGTCCAGCTTGTTGAGCAGACTGCGAACGTAGTCCTCGGGATAGGTGTTCGGGGCTTTCACCTGCATCTCCTCATCGACCTCCTCAACATCGGATTTGGTCGCCTCTTTCATTTTCTGCAGTGCTTTATTGCTCTTCGAAGTATCTCGTAGGGGTAGCGCCGAGACAGAGCCGGAGGCGCGATGCTCCATGGCTATGCGCAGCTGCTCAAGTAAGGACGTGTGGAGCTCCTCCACTTCCTCCCGCAGTACTTTCACACAACTGTTGAGCAATTCGATGTCTTTATCCTTCTTCTTGATGGACATGAGCATATTCGCCGACCGGCTGGCTTCTTCAATAATGGTGTTGCTCAGCATCTTGACTTGCTCGAGGGAATGAATTTGTTCCTTGTTGTTTCTCCGCATTTCACGCCGAAGAAGTTCATTGGCACTTTCTGCTGAAGCTAATTGTTCCCGTAGCGCGTGTATAAGGCCTTGTGCGGATTGTAGTTCTGCTCGCTGATTACTAATGGTGGTGTTGAGGCTCTCCTTTATCGCCGCAAGTTCCATCGCATGAAGACTGCGATCGCTCTTGTTCTCCAAGTCAATAATGCGCATTTGCCTCACTTGCTCCAGTACATCGGTTAATGCCGCCTCATACTCATCCTGAATAAGAGTCAAAACGCCGCGATACTCACAGAAATGCTCAGACAAGACACGAAACGCTTCACGAAAAATGTGAAGGGTCTCTGACTTTGCGCAGCCCGGGTGGTCAAGAAGAAACTGGCGGTGTTCCTTCCGAATGAAGGCTTCAATTTGAAGAGCCAGCGGTGCCTTTGCGACCATCTCTCTTCTTGAACTGACTGGGGGTTGCAACGAGTGAGTTGCCCCATTAGGCCACAGGGTAAGTCGCATATCCTGTCCTCTATCAGGTATCCTGGCTCCCTGCTGCAGCTCTAGCGCTGTGACGAAGAGCGGCGGGTTCAGATCTCCGTTCAGTGGAAACGAAACCCCTCCCCTGCCCCTCGGCGCCACCGTCAGCTGGCCTTCTTCACCTCTGGAATACCCCTCCTTTGCGTCTGCTACCACCACCTTGGACTTAGTCTTAGACTTTCCTACACGAGCCGTGGCGTGATGCGCTCGCTGCCAGTCGCTAGCATTCCCCCACCCCCTTATCCCCCGGGCAGACTTGGAAAGCAATGCCCCCTCCACCCTATCATCATCTCCTCTTTCATCGTCTGGATGGCGAGGGTCTTTGTCCGTTCCACGGTGGCTAGCACTAAGATCATCGTTCAAGTGATACTGCCGTGCTGACTTCATTCGAGGGCAAGCACACAAAAACAAATAATTATAAACTTTAACCTTAGAGGAAAAAAAATGTTGCTGAATTACCTGAGAATCATGAAGTATGAGGGACTGTTAGAGTATTAAACTTTTTTTCCTTTTACAATTATTTTTTATAGCGAAAATACATAAAAAATCATAAAGAAAGAAAATAAATATGTTTTTAACGGTCAAATGTGTCGTATACCAGAAAATAAAGCAGATGCAGTAATATTACTAAATAGACAAAAAATGAGAATATAAAATAGTTCGATTTTTTGAGGTTTTTTCCTTAGGTCCGATCTACAAAATCAATACTAAAATTCCAATAGTGATAGTTAAAGTCCATTTCCACCAACCATGTTCGAGGATTAGTCCGCGCGCATTAGCACTCTGCACTGTCACAGATGTTGGTAACGGAGTGGTAGGATAGCTGCAGACTTCCAAGTACGAAGGGCACTTCACCACTCCACTGCTGAAAGCAGTACTGTACTTTGATAGTTCAATCTCTGATTCAGCCGGACAGTTTACCCAAGATGAGCTGCTTGCAAACTTCACTTGGTACGTTCCCGTAGTTTTATCACTGCATTTAATGTCAGCGCATAAAGCGTGAATCATTTGACCATTTTTTACTTGTACTCCCTCAGTTGTAGATGAACGCAGACAGCGACTACTGGAAGATACGATGGAGCCTGGCAAAAGAGATGCATTCGAAGAAGCGCAGAAAAGGCTAGTGTTGACGTTAATAATGGGGCAATAATTCATCAATGAATTACTTCCACCCAAAAAAGGATCACTGAAATACTGATTATATGCAGGTAGTTTTGTCGTGTAATTTTTCATTTCACAGACGCCCATTCCAAGACGGTCTTCGGTGCATCTGAGTTCAGGAGTTGAGCTATCGCAAAACATGTCAGGAAATTGAGACAGACCATCCACTAGACATTTCCCATTAATGAATGTCTCACCAGCGAGATGTCCCCATGGCATTACTTCAGCTTTTGAGTAGTCCACTTGATAATACCCTAAATCTTCAAAAGCCGAGAGAGTAAATGCGGTGTAGTACATAGTGGTGCTGACAATCCCAGTCATAAGTTCATTTTTTAATGTTCGTCGCTCCCAGTGGTGAAACATTGTTCCTGCACCGCCTTCGTCTTCAAGGGATACACCAGGAATATTATAGTACTCGAAAAGGGATGCCCCAGTAGCTCGCACATTGGGAGACGTGAGTTCCATGCTCCATGGAGCTCCTCCAGCGTTACTGATGTTACTAACCATCTTTGAGTACATAAAACTAAATAGATTAAAACCCAGGGCATGACCCATTTCATGTGCTATTATACGAGCAGAGGAGTCACTGTCACTTAGATATGAAGGTGAGATGTTACTTGCACCGACAATCGGTCGCCCAACAGTATTGGTTGCACAGCTTGTGGCCCACGCTACAAGATTATTCCGTGTTGGTGCAGCAGAAACATACAGTAAAAAATCGTATCCACTTACTCCAGTTGATCTGTGTTCGTCAGGAACTCTAAAAGTAGAGCACGTATTAAATGTGCCAAACGTGGGTACAACAATTTTTCCTTCCACAGGTTTCACTCTTAGTCGCTCCATGTGCAAATTGATTGCTTTAGGAAGCAGTTTTTTCAGAAGAATTTTCCGTTTCTCATTCGTAAGTATATCATTTTCTTCGCAAATGATAATGCTCCCAGAGTGATCTTCATAGGCTTGACCCACGGCAGTGCAATAGCGGGACGGATCTTCCAAATCCAAAGTAAAAATACCAATTCGAATGGGCTTATACCCATCTGACGAAACAAAGCTAAGTGAAGGATGTGATACATTGAAGTCGTTCACTATTTTGGCTGTTTGTTGAGCCGGCACTCTACCGGCTTTGAGCAACCTTGTATAACCACACTCATGTTCTGTCGCAATTGATAGCTCTGTTTCACCACAAGCCGTAGAAAATAAAAGAGACAAAAATGTAATTAAAAGAATAAGGCTTTTCAGTTCTGCAGAACACATCATCAGTGCTGATCAAAGAAAAGATAATACCGCCAAACGACTACACAAAGATCTAATGATGAATAACTTTTGAACGGGAAAAAAAGTAGAAAGAAGACAAGCTGGGGAACAATTCACATCCGAACATAGCGCATCAGTCACGCTGAATAGAAAAAAGGATTCCTCTTTCGAATTCTACTTTCCATTCACCATTTCACATTACTATTATTATAACAATTATTATTTCAACATATTTGTTGATGAATGATTCTTCGTTGTTGCTGTTTTTTTTTTTTACTTTCTTATTTTGAGTCGAAAATTGTTACCACTTTAATTCTTACTGATATATGATCTATCTTTGGTCTTTTTTTTGTTGTTGTTGTTTTGTTGTTGTTTTTTCTAAGAAAAGCTAAACTTTCTTCCTTAGTTTAAATAAGATTGTTAGCTATTCTTTGAATATCTTAACACCTGTATTTTCATTATGTTCTTACGATACAATACACTTCAGTCCATAGTCAAGTGAGAGAGTAAAAAAAAAGGCAAAAAAAAAGGTTAGGACAAATAACACTGATAGAGTTGAGATAAAAAATGTTAAAAAAAAAAAAAAAAAATGGTAATTAAAATTAATAACAGAATACATTTTGTTTAATAATTCTAATATTATAGATTCTAATATATTATTAATATTATTAGTATTATTCACTATATATTTACTCATTTTAACAATTAATTCTTTTCTTTATTTACTTATTTATTTATAGATATATATTTTTTGAATATATAGATACAACTACATAGATTATCATTATTATTTATATAATTAAAATTAAACTCATTCTTATTAAGCATCGATTGTATTAATACTCATTCTAGATAATATATTTTTTGATCGTACTCTACTGTTTTTCATATTACCCTTATTATATTATTTTTATTCGGTATGTATGTTTTAGATACTTTTCTGAGTTGGCTGTGTGAAAATAAGAAATCCGAAAAATTGCACCAGATACATTATTTAGAATTATTATTCGTACTATTATAAATATAACATTCTTAATATTTCATGTGATTGTTTATTACTATTCTCATTTTAATTTAAAAAAAAAAAAAAATACATTATTATTTTTATGAAAATATAATCTTGCAGCACTCCTCTTCTCATCATTCTTTATGTGAAACAACAGCCAACAGAAAAAATTCATTAAAAGAGAAAATATTTATTTCAATCTTGAATCAACTTATGCTTATGGATCAGTAGCCAACCAAAACCTTCTTTTTGAGTGGTGTTGTATAAAACAAAATAAATCAATTTTAAAGAGATTCTTTTCGTTGTCTGTAATTTTGTTCACGTTCGTTACTTAACTGGGTTCCAAACTTTTAGCACAACCACCTGGATAATACTCACTACAAAAAAATTATATGATTATTTTATTTCACTTACGTTCTAATTAACTACTATTCTACCACATTTTGTGGTATGTTGCTATAAATTATTTATTATTAAGAGTTACACACAGTGTAAATAATTATGAAATAATGATCATAATATTATGGTCCTTAATTGGCAAATATAATAACACAGAAATACATAAATAAAATAGCAATGAGAATATAGATGGTTAAAAATCATAATATATGAAATAATAATACCAAAAATTACAATTGCAAAGAAGTAATAAAGATAGCAACACGTTTGCTGCAACACATACCACTACATAAAACTTAAAGGATTTGCTCAACAAAATTTTTATTTCACATCGTCAACTTATTTTCCTTCGATGCATTTATTAATTAAAAAAAAGCATACCGCCGCGACCGCCCCGGCCAAGGAAAAGAAAAAAAAATATAAATATTTCTATATTGGGATACGCTACCATTGCACACCGCACCGTGCACTACAGAACGGTTGCACACGGAGACGAACTAGGGTTTGCTCTCCCCACGCACAACCACAAGCAGCATCAGGCCATTGGGAGAAAATGTCGGCGCCGCAGCGGTAGGGTACGCCCATAGAGCCCCTTATTTAAGGGTTTACGGAAGGAACTGATGCCTAAATTATTCCAAAAGAGAAATGGATTTGATGGGTCGTGATATTATTTATGATTTTATCACGGGTTTTTTTTTTTATGAACCCAGTATAAGTAGCAAAAAAAGAATTCATAATATTTCTATATTGAGATACTTCATTTCATTTCTTTTATTTTATTTCGTTTATTTGTTGTATTCATAATTTTCAAAACAGGAGGGAACCACTTTAAATTCGTTATGAAGCGAGTGCGGTTTGAGAGACACAGAGAAACAAAACAATTTTGTAAATTAACATTGATGCATAAAATATGATTTCGAAGAGTTTACGGAAGGAACCGATGCCTAAATTATTCCGAAAGAGAAATGCATTATTTATGATTTCATCACGACGTTTTTATGAAACCAGTAAAATTAACAGAAATAGAATTAATAATAATATTATTATTATTATTATCATTATATTCTATATTGAAATACTTCATTTCATTTCTTTTATTTGTTGAATTCATAAATTTCAAATTAGGAGGGAACCCTTTTAGATTTGTTATGAAGCGAGTGCAGTTTCAGAGACACGGAGAAACAAAACAATTTTGTAAATTAATGGTTAATGGTTCATTGGGCCAAAGGCCCCACCCTTTTAGGGATGATAATAAAAAATAAAAATAATCTTTTTTGTGTTGTCTTGAATTTTGTTGAAGTCGAGAACCAGTTCCCCGCCCTCTACTAAACACTTTTCGGCTTCCTCGGCTAAATCAAAAGAGGCCTTAGGCTTTAAGGAATCCGAACCCGCAGCGCACATAAAACAAATGCGGTGGGAGGGCATCGGCAGTTTAGCAACACATTCAAATTCCCCCGAAGGGGATAATTCAAAATTTCGTAGTAACGGTCGAGGTCGAGGACAAGCTCCCCGCCCTCTACTAAACACTTTTCGGCTTTCTCGGCTAAACCAAAAGAGGCCTTAGGCTTTAAGGAATCCGAACCCGCAGCGCACATAAAACAAAAGCGGTGGGGGGGAATCGGCAGCTTAGCAACACATTCCAATTCCCCCGAAGGAGACAATTCAAAATTTCCTAGCTCTTAGTTCCTATTGGGAAAATTTAGAGTCAGCGGTTCCATATATTACATGCGAAAGTAAGCCAGACAGTTTGTAGTTTGCAGATTTCTATTTTCTTTTTTGGTTAAGGATAGTAGGACCTACGGTTATTCTATGGTTGGCTGACGTCACATTCAGGGTCGAACCTCCTGAAAGGACCAACGTTGCTGTTATCGTCTCGTCTCTTGGGTTATACGGACTGCGAATAATCCCTATACCATCTCGCACCGGTACCGACACTCCTCCGCCATGGGGGGTTCTGGCTGGACCAGGGTGTTGGTATCCTCGGATCGAGAAACTCGTACACTCAGCTTGACTGAAGTGAGTCTCCAATAACAAACAAAAGGTCGTCTGTTCATCATAAAGCTTCCTTTTCAGGGTTAGGCGCTTCGGTTTGGAGAGACCGCAAACATTCCATTTGGCCCCCCTAATAGAGGGCCTGGGTTTTGCTCGACACCCTCGATAAGAAGCAAGAGAAGCCGACAAACCCTAAGAGATACACGTTTGCACGCGCAGCAGAGCTTGAAAATGAATTCGCATGTCCCGGATTGCTGGCGGAACGCGCTCTGAACCTGGTGGCCGAGCGGCCTGGGCCGCGCCGTATAAATTGGCTTCCCTCGCGGAGGCACCAGGCCCTATCGTTATATTCTATATTGAAATACTTCATTTCATTTCTTTTATATAATTTTCTAATTAGGAGGGAACCTTTTTAGATTTGTTATGAAGCGAGTGTGGTTTCAGAGACACAGAGAAAGAAAATAATTTTTCAAATTAACATTAATGGAATATTTTCCTTTGTATATATATCTTAAAATATGACTAAATTTAATATAACCGCACTCCATTTTGCCGCTTGGGTTTTTTTTCTTTACCTTTTGTGTGTTATGGAAAGTTTTTTGTCCCTTGTTTACTTTGTTCCTTCCTCTTTTCCTTTTTTCTATTTATCCTTTGTACAGATTTATACCCAAGAACTTTAGCCAAGGTTTTAAATCCAAATTGAATTATATTTTCCAATCAAGAATTTGGAATTACAATAAAAATAATAATAATAATAATTAAAAAACAAACCCTTCATCCCCCGGCACGGCGAAGTTCTTGGGTTTTCAAAAAGGATATTAAAAATATACTGCGTTTAGTAAGTTAAACACACGAATGAAAAAACAATCATATAAGTACTGTTTACCTATTTGAATACGCGGTATGAATTTCAACTTGCCTGCCTACCTTTGAGTTCCTCCATAACCCCCGTTATTTTCCTTCTTTCTTTATTGGTTTTTCTTTATTTTCATTTCTATTAGGAAAATTTATAGTCAGCGGTTCTATTATTATTGTTTTCTTCCGTGTGCGTTTACCTTGCACGTGTATCATTGTTGTTGGCAGGAGGGTTCGCTATCTTCCTATTTGCTTGGGGCAAGCGAAGATATCGAGTTGCTCGCCAAGCCATAGTGTCAGAGACCAAATGAAACTGAAGACGTGGACTAGCCGTTGGATTGAAAACTTTATGCAGAGACAAGGTTACAATTTGAAGCTATCGAAGAAACACAACAGACAGCTGAACTTACTTTCCACGCATACGTTTCCTCTCACTTTAGATGACCTCTACCTCAGAAAGACTAAGTCCTCGATGAAGAGGAGCGCGGTGTTTGGTCGAGACGGGGGAAGGGACCACCCCGGGCACAGGTAATCCAAAAAGGCGAGCGAGAAACAGCGGCAGATGATCACTTACAACACATTCGTCTGAATTATCAGGCAACTTAGACTCCCGACGCAGTGCAGCTATTGCGGGACAATCCAGTAAATGCCTTGGAGACTCTTCGCAAACTTCCTTCAGGTGGTTGTGGGGATCACCGGGCCGATCACCGTCATGGAACGCTATAAGATGCTGAGTCACATTATAATCTTACACTCCCTTATGGTTCGACGGT